>JAUJYP020000396.1:0-153338 GCA_030674075.2 Linum usitatissimum | reverse complement strand
TGTTGATCCATCAAATTTCATACCACTAAACTTTCGGATATTTTGGCCGGTACGGTCATTAAAACATTGCTTTTAAGAGGTATCTACTCCATTTCAAAAGTGGAGAATCTCAAATTATTCACTTTTGAATAACATAAATTTAATCCAAGATGATATGTTAACCGTACCCGTGGCATGCAACATTACGCATGACTATGTCATACGCCACGTGTGTGGACATTATTAATTGCCGTGCGTCCATACTTCTTATCGACAAACCATATCATAAAGGGTAATTTACCATCGAACTCTATGAAGTTCATATCATTTTAGTTCCATTTACTTGACGAATCTAAAAGAATAAATCTAGACATCAAATTAAATATACAATGCAAACCTATCCTTAATTAATATGTTAGCCTCCATTTAGAGATTTTATTTTTCCACCCATAATTAGATATAAATATTAAATAGTGTTATCTCCACTAACATTAGTCTAATTACACAAATAATTTTATTTATTTTTAACAAACACATTCTTTTTTCAATTAAAAATAGAATTGTACCATATCACAACTGTATTTAATCAGGTTATATACTTTTTAGAAAATATGAATTTTTATATGAAATATAGTTTTACTTACGCATATAATTATATATATACGAAGTCCATATTTTAGGATTTTAAACTACATTTTACTTCTATATACGACTAAGATTATTTGGTTTGTTTATTAATTCATCCGTACGTTATTTTGCCATTAATTGTCATATATATTTTTTTATTATTATTACAAACAGATTGAAACCGCATAAAACCACAGTTGATCCATCAAATTTCATACTACTAAACTTTCTGGATATTTTTGTAGATACGGTCATTAAAACAATGCTTTTAATAGGTATCTACTCCATTTCAAAAGTGGAGAATCCCAAATTATTCACTTTGAATAAATATAGCGAACTAAGATGATATATTAACCGTAAAAAGGGCATGCAACATTATGCATGACTATGTCATACGCTATGTGTAGTGGACATTATTAATTGCCGTGCGTCCATACTTCTTATCAGGTCAACAATATCATAGTGTAATTTACTATCGAACTCTATGAAGTTCATATCATTCTGGGCCTATTTACTTGGACGAATCTAAAAGAATAAATCTAGACATAAAATTAAATATACAATGCAAACCTATCCTCAATTAATATGTTAGCCTCCATATTGTGATTTTATTTTTCCAGCCAAATAATTAGATATAAAAATTAAATAGTGTTATCTCCACTAACATTAGTCTAATTACACAAATAATTTTATTTATTTTTAAGAAATACATTCTTTTTCAATTAAAAAATAGAATTGTACCATATCACAACTTTATTTAAAGGTTATATACTTTTTAAAAATATGAATTTTTATATGAAATATAGTTTTACTTACGCATATAATTATAGATATATAAAGTCTATATTTTAGGATTTTAAATTACATTTTAATTCTATATACGACCAATATTATTTGGTTTGATTATTAATTCATCCGTACGTTATTTTGCTATTAATTCTCATATATATTTTATCATTATTATTAAAAACAGTTGAAACTTAGCACAAAACCATGGTCGATCAATCAAATTTCATAACACTAAACTTTCCGATATTTTGGCCGATATGGTCATTAAATCATTGCTTTTAAGAGGTATCTACTCCATTTCAAAAGTGGAGAATCTCAAATTATTCACTTTGAATAAATATAGCGAACTAAGATGATATGTTATCCGTAAAAGGGCATGCAACTTTATACATGACTATGTCATACGCCGTGTGTAGAGACATTATTAATTGCCGTGCGTCCATACTTCTTATCGGTCAACAATATCATAGTGTACTTTACCACCGAAGTCTATGAAGTTCATATCATTTTAGTTCGATTTACTTGACGAATTTAAAAGAATAAATCTAGACATCAAATTAAATATACAATGCAAACCTATCCTCAATTAATATGTTAGCCTCCATATTGTGATTTTATTTTTCCAGCCACATAATTAGATATAAAAATTAAATAATATTATCTCCACTAACATCATTCTAATTACACAAATAATTTTATTTATTTTTAACAAATACATTCTTTTTCAATTAAAAAATAGAATTTTATCATATCACAACTTTATTTAAAGGTTATATACTTTTTTGAAAATATGAATTTTTATATGAAATATAGTTTTAGTTACGCATATAATTATAGATATATGAAGTCTATATTTTTGGATTTTAAACTACATTTTAATTCTATATACGACTAATATTATTTGGTTTGATTATTAATTCATCCGTGCGTTATTTTGCTATTAATTGTCATGTATATTTTTTCATTATTATTACAAACAATTGAAACAGACAAAACAATGGTTGATCCTTCAAATTTCATACCACTAAACTTTCGATATTTGGCCGGTACAAGCCATTAAAACATTACTTTTAAGAGGTATCTACTCCATTTCAAAAGTGGAGAATCCCAAATTATTCACTTTGAATAAATATAGCGAACTAAGATGATATGTTAACCGTAAAAGGGCATGCAACTTTATGCATGACTATGTCATACGCCATGTGTAGGGACATTATTATTTGCCGTGCGTCCATACTTCTTATCGGTCAAACATATCATAGTGTACATTACCATCGAACTCTATGAAGTTCATATCATTTTAGTTTGATTTACATTTACGAATCTAAAAGAATAAATCTAGACGTCAAATTAAATATACAATGCAAACCTATCCTCAATTAATATGTTAGCCGCCATATTGTGATTTTATTTTTCCAGCCACATAATTAGATATAAAAATTAAATAGTATTATCTCCACTAAAATGAGTCTAATTACACAAATAATTTTATTTATTTTTAACAAATACATTCTTTTTTCAATTAAAAAATAGAATTGTATCATATCACAACTTTATTTAAAGGTTATATACTTTTTTGAAAATATGAATTTTTATATGAAATATAGTTTTACTTACGCATATAATTATAGATATATGAAGTCTATATTTTAGGATTTTAAACTACATTTTAATTATATATACGACCAATATTATTCGGTTTGATTATTAATTCATCCGTACGTTATTTTGCTATTAATTGTCATATATATATTTTCATTATTATTACAAACAGTTGAAACGACACAAAACCACGGTTGATCCATCAAATTTCATACCACTAAACATTCAGATATTTTTGCCGGTACGGTCATTAAAACATTGCTTTGAATAGGTATCTACTCCATTTCAAAAGTGGAGAATCCCAAATTATTCACTTTGAATAAATATAGCGAACTAAGATGATATGTTAACCGTAAAAGGGCATGCAACTTTATGCATGACTATGTCATACGCCTTGTGTAGGGACATTATTAATTGCCGTGCGTCCATACTTCTTATCGGTCAACAATATCATAGTGTACTTTACCATCGAACTCTATGAAGTTCATATCATTTTAGTTCCATTTACTTGACGAATCTAAAAGAATAAATCTAGACATCAAATTAAATATACAATGCAAACCTATCCTCAATTAATATGTTAGCCTCCATATTGTTATTTTATTTTTCCAGCCACATAATTAGATATAAAAATTAAATAGTATTATCTCCACTAACATCGGTCTAATTACACAAATAATTTTATTTATTTTTAACAAATACATTCTTTTTTCAATTAAAAATAGAATTGTATCATATCACAACTTTATTTAAAGGTTATATACTTTTTTGAAAATATGAATTTTTATATGAAATATAGTTTTACTTACGCATATAATTATAGATATATGAAGTCTACATTTTAGGATTTTAAACTTCATTTCAATTCTATATACGACAAATATTATTCGGTTTGATTATTAATTCATCAGTACGTTATTTTGCTATTAATTGTCATATATGTATTTTCATTATTATTACAAACAGTTGAAACAGCACAAAACCACGATTGATCCATCAAATTTCATTCCACTAAACATTCCGATATTTTGGCCGGTACGGTCATTAAAACATTGCTTTTAATAGATATATACTCCATTTCAAAAGTGGAGAATCCCAAATTATTCACTTTGAATAAATAAAGCGAACTAAGATGATATGTTAACCGTAAAAGGGCATGCAACTTTATGCATGACTGTGTCATACGCCATGTGTAGGGACATTATTAATTGCCGTGCGTCCATACTTCTTATCGGTCAACCATATCATAGTGTACTTTACCACCGAACTCCTACGAAGTTCATATCATTTTAGTTCCATTTACTTGACGAATCTAAAAGAATAAATCTAGACATCAAATTAAATATACAATGCAAACCTATCCTCAATTAATATGTTAGCCTCCATATTGAGATTTTATTTTTCCAGCCACATAATTAGATATAAAAATTAAATAGTATTATCTCCACTAACATTAGTCTAATTACACAAATAATTTTATTTATTTTTAACAAATACATTCTTTTTTCAATTAAAAATAGAATTGTATCATATCACAACTTTATTTAAAGGTTATATACTTTTTGAAAATATGAATTTTTATATGAAATATAGTTTTACTTACGCATATAATTATAGATATATGAAGTCTATATTTTAGGATTTTAAACTACATTTTAATTCTATATACGACCAATATTATTTGGTTTGATTATTAATTCATCCGTACGTTATTTTGCTATTAATTGTCATATATATTTTTTCATTATTATTACAAAACAGCTGAAACGGCACAAAACCACGATTGATCCATCAAATTTCATACCACTAAACTTTCCGATATTTTGGCCGGTACGGTCATTAAAACATTGCTTTTAAGAGGTATCTACTCCATTTCAAAAGTGGAGAATCCCAAATTATTCACTTTGAATAAATATAGCGAACTAAGATGATATGTTAACCGTAAAAGGGCATGCAACTTTATGCATGACTATGTCATACGCCATGTGTAGGGACATTATTAATTGCCGTGCGTCCATACTTCTTATCGGTCAACCATATCATAGTGTACTTTACCATCGAACTCTATGAAGTTCATATCATTTTAGTTCCATTTACTTGACGAATCTAAAAGAATAAATCTAGACATCAAATTAAATATACAATGCAAACCTATCCTCAATTAATATGTTAGCCTCCATATTGAGATTTTATTTTTCCAGCCACATAATTAGATATAAAAATTAAATAGTATTATCTCCACTAACATTAGTCTAATTACACAAATAATTTTATTTATTTTTAACAAATACATTCTTTTTTCAATTAAAAATAGAATTGTATCATATCACAACTTTATTTAAAGGTTATATACTTTTTTGAAATATGAATTTTTATATGAAATATAGTTTTACTTACGCATATAATTATAGATATATGAAGTCTATATTTTAGGATTTTAAACTACATTTTAATTCTATATACGACCAATATTATTTGGTTTGATTATTAATTCATACGTACGTTATTTTGCTATTAATTGTCATATATATTTTTTCATTATTATTACAAACAGTTGAAACGGCACAAAACCACGATTCATCCATCAAATTTCATACCACTAAACTTTCCGATATTTTGGCGATGCATGGTCATTAAAACATTGCTTTTAAGAGGTATCTACTCCATTTTAAAAGTGGAGAATTCCAAATTATTCACTTTGAATAAATATAGCGAACTAAGATGATATGTTAACCGTAAAAGGGCATGCAACTTTATGCATGACTGTGTCATACGCCATGTGTAGGGACATTATTAATTGCCGTGCGTCCATACTTCTTATCGGTCAACCATATCATAGTGTACTTTACCATCGAACTCTATGAAGTTCATATCATTTTAGTTCGATTTACTTGACGAATCTAAAAGAATAAATCTAGACATCAAATTAAATATACAATGCAAACCTATCCTCAATTAATATGTTAGCCTCCATATTGTGATTTTATTTTTCCAGACACATAATTAGATATAAAACTTAAATAGTATTATCTCCACTAACATCGGTCTAATTACACAAATAATTCTATTTATTTTTAACAAATACATTCTTTTTCAATTAAAAATCGAAATGTATCATATCACAACATTATTGAAACGTTATATACTTTTTTGAAAATATGAATTTTTATATGAAATATAGTTTTACTTACGCATATAATTATAGATATATGAAGTCTATATTTTAGGATTTTAAACTACATTTTAATTCTATATACGACCAATATTATTTGGTTTGATTATTAATTCATCCGTACGTTATTTTGCTATTAATAGTCATATATATATTTTCATTATTATTAGAAACGAGTTGAAACGGCACAAAACCACGGTTGATCCATCAAATTTCATACCACTAAACTTTCGGATATTTTGGCCGTACGGTCATTAAAACATTGCTATTAAGAGGTATCTACTCCATTTGAAAACTCGAGAATCCCAAACTATTCACTTTGAATAAATATAGCGAACCAAGATGATATATTAACCGTAAAAGGGCATGCGCAACTTTATGCATGACTATGTCATACGCCATGTGTAGGGACATTATAAATTGCCGTGCGTCCATACTTCTTATCGACCAACCATATCATAGTGTACTTTACCACTGAACTCTATGAAGTTCATATCGTTTTAGTTCCATTTACTTGACGAATCTAAAAGAATAAATCTAGACATCAAATTAAATATACAATGCAAACCTATCCTCAATTAATATATTAGCCTCTGTATTGTGATTTTATTTTTCCAGCCACATAATTAGATATAAAAATTAAATAGTATTATCTCCACTAACATTGGTCTAATTACACAAATAATTTTATTTATTTTTAACAAATACATTGTTTTTTCAATTAAAAAATCGAAATGTATCATATCACAACATTATTGAAACGTTATATACTTTTTTGAAAAGATGAATTTTTATATGACATATAGTTTTACTTACGCATATAATTATAAATATATGGACTCTATATTTTAGGATTTTAAACTACATTTTAATTCTATATATGACCAATATTATTCGGTTTGATTATTAATTCATCCATACGTTATTTTGCTATTAATTGTCATATATATTTTTTCATTATTATTACAAACAGTTGAAACGGCACAAAACCACGGTTGATCCATCAAATTTCATACCACTAAACTTTCGGATATTTTGGCCCGTACTGTCATTAAAACATTGCTTTTAAGAGGTATCTACTCCATTTGAAAACCGGAGAATCCCAAACTATTCACTTTGAATAAATATAGCGAACTAAGATGATATGTTAACCGTAAAAGGGCATGCAACTTTATGCATGACTATGTCATACGCCATGTGTAGGGAAATTATTAATTGCCGTGCGTCCATACTTCTTATCGGTCAACCATATCATAGTGTACTTTACCACCGAACTCTATGAAGTTCGTATCATTTTAGTTCGATTTACTTGACGAATCTAAAAGAATAAATCTAGACATCAAATTAATTATACAATGCAAACCTATCCTCAATTAATATGTTAGCCTCCATATTGTGATTTTATTTTTCCCACATAATTAGATATAAAACTTAAATAGTATTATCTCCACTAACATCGGTCTAATTACACAAATAATTTTATTTATTTTTAACAAATACATTCTTTCTCAATTAAAAAATCGAAATGTATCATATCACAACATTATTGAAACGTTATATACTTTTTTAAAAATATGAATTTTTATTTGAAATATAGTTTTACTTACGCATATAATTGTAGATATATGAAGTCTATATTTTAGGATTTTAAACTACATTTTAATTCTATATACAACCAATATTATTTGGTTTGATTATTAATTCATCCGTACGTTATTTTGCTATTAATTGTTATATACATTTTTCATTATTATTACAAACAGTTGAAACGGCACAAAACCACGGTTGATCCATCAAATTTCATACCACTAAACTTTCGGATATTTTGGCCCGTACGGTCATTAAAACATTGCTTTTAAAAGGTATCTACTCCATTTGAAAACTGGAGAATCCCAACCTATTCACTTTGAATAAATATAGCGAACTAAGATGATATGTTAACCGTAAAAGGACATGCAACTTTATGCATGACTATGTCATACGCCATGTGTAGGGACATTATTAATTGCCGTGCGTCCATACTTCTTATCGGTCAACCATATCATAGTGTACTTTACCACCGAACTCTATGAAGTTCATATCATTTTAGTTCCATTTACTTGACGAATCTAAAAGAATAAATCTAGACACCAAATTAAATATACAATGCAAACCTATCCTCAATTAATATGTTAGCCTCCATATTAAGATATTATTTTTCCAGCCACATAATTAGATATAAAAATTAAATAGTATTATCTCCACTAACACCGGTCTAATTACACAAATAATTTTATTTATTTTTAACAAATACATTCTTTTTTCAATTAAAAAATCGAAATGTATCATATCACAACATTATTGAAACGTTATATACTTTTTTGAAAATATGAATTTTTATATGAAATATAGTTTTACGTATGCATATAATTATAGATATATGAAGTCTATATTTTAAGATTTTAAACTACATTTTAATTCTATATACGATCAAAATTATTCGGTTTGATTATTAATTCATCCGTACGTTATTTTGCTATTAATTGTTTTATACATTTTTCATTATTATTACAAACAATTGAAACGGCACAAAACCACGGTTGATCCATCAAATTTCATACCACTAAACTTTCGGATATTTTGGCCCGTACGGTCATTAAAACATTGCTTTTAAAGGTATCTACTCCATTTGAAAACTGGAGAATCCCAAACTATTCACTTTGAATAAATATAGCGAACTAAGATGATATGTTAACCGTAAAAGGACATGCAACTTTATGCATGACTATGTCATACGCCATGTGTAGGGACATTATTAATTGTCGTGCGTCCATACTTCTTATCGGTCAACCATATCATAGTGTACTTTACCACCGAACTCTATGAAGTTCATGTCATTTTAGTTCCATTTACTTGACCAATCTAAAAGAATAAATCTAGACACCAAATTAAATATACAATGCAAACCTATCCTCAATTAATATGTTAGCCTGCATATTGAGATTTTATTTTTCCATCCACATAATTAGATATAAAAACTAAATAGTATTATCTCCACTAACATTAGTCTAATTACACAAATAATTTTATTTATTTTTAACAAATACATTCTTTTTTCAATTAAAAATAGAATTGTACCATATCACAAATATATTTAAAGGTTATATACTTTTTTGAAAATATGAATTTTTATATGAAATATAGTTTTACTTACGCATATATTTATAGATATATGAACTCTATATTTTAGGATTTTAAACTACATTTTAATTCTATATACGATCAATATTATTCGGTTTGATTATTCATCCGTATGTTATTTTGCTATTAATTGTCATATACATTTTTCATTATTATTACAAACAATTGAAACGGCACAAAACCACGATTGATCCATCATATTTCATACCACTAAACTTTCCGATAGTTTGGCTGGTACGGTGATTAAAACATTACTTTTAATAGGTATCTACTCCATTTCAAAAGTGGAGAATCCCAAATTATTCACTTTGAATAAATATAGCGAACTAGAATGATATGTTAACCGTAAAAGGGCATGCAACTTTATGCATGACCGTGTCATACGCCATGTGTTGGGACATTATTAATTGTCGTGCGTCCATACTTCTTATCGGTCAACCATATCATAGTGTACTTTACCATCGAACTCTATGGAGTTCATATCATTTTAGTTCCATTTACTTGACGAATCTAAAAGAATAAATCTGACATCAAATTAAATATACAATGCAAACCTATCCTCAATTAATATGTTAGCCTCCATATTAAGATTTTATTTTTCCAGCCACATAGTGAGCTATAAAAATTAAATAGTATTATCTCCACTAACATTAGTCTAATTACACAAATAATTTTATTTCTTTTTAACAAATACATTCTATTTTCAATTAAAAATAGAATTGTATCATATCACAACTTTATTTAAAGGTTATATACTTTTTTGAAAATATGAATTCTTATATGAAATATAGTTTTACTTACGCATATAATTTTAGGATTTTAAACTATATTTTAATTCTATATACGACCAATATGATTCGGTTTGATTATTAATTCATCCGTACGTTATTTTGCTATTAATTGTCCTATATATTTTTCATTATTATTACAAACAGTTGAAACGGTACAAAACCACGGTTGATCCATTAAATTTCATACCACTAAACTTTCCGATATTTTGGCCGGTACGGTCATTAAAACATTGCTTTTAAGAGGTATCTACTCCATTTCAAAAGTGGAGAATCCCAAATTATTCACTTTCAATAAATATAGCGAACTAAGATGATATGTTAACCGAAAAAGGGCATGCAACTCTATGCATGACTATGTCATACGCCATGTGTACGGACATTATTAATTGCCGTGCGTCCATACTTCTTATCGGTCAACCATATCATAGTGTACTTTACCACCGAACTCTATGAAGTTCGTATCATTTTAGTTCGATTTACTTGACGAATGTAAAAGAATAAATCTAGACATCAAATTAAATATACAATGCAAACCTATCCTCAATTAATATGTTAGCCTCCATATTGTGATTTTATTTTTCCAACCACATAATTAGATATAAAAATTAAATAGTATTATCTCCACTAACATCGGTCTAATTACTCAAATAATTTTATTTATTTTTAACAAATACATTCTTTTTTCAATTAAAAAATCGAATTGTATCATATCACGACTTTATTTAAAGGTTATATACTTTTTTGAAAATATGAATTTTTATATGAAATATAGTTTTACTTACGCATATAATTATAGATATATGAAGTCTATATTTTAGGATTTTAAACTACATTTTAATTCTATATACGACCAATATTATTCGGTTTGATTATTAATTCATCCATATGTTATTTTCCTATTAATTGTCATATACATTTTTCATTATTATTACAAACAATTGAAACGGCACAAAACCACGGTTGATCAATTAAATTTCATACCACTAAATTTCCTATAGTTTGGCCGGTCCGGTCATTAAAACATTACTTTTAAGAGGTATCTACTCCATTTCAAAAGTGGAGAATCCCAAATTATTCACTTTGAATAAATATAGCGAACTAAGATGATATGTTAACCGTAAAAGGGCATGCAACTTTATGCATGACTATGTCATACACCATGTGTATGGACATTATTAATTGCAGTGCGTCCATACTTCTTATCGGTCAACCATATCATAGTGTACTTTACCATCGAACTCTATGAAGTTCATATCATTTTAGTTCCATTTACTTGACGAATCTAAAAGAATAAATCTAGACACCAAATTAAATATACAATGCAAACCTATCCTCAATTAATATGTTAGCCTCCATATTGAGATTTTATTTTTCCAGCCACATAATTAGATATAAAAATTAAATAGTATTATCTCCACTAACATTAGTCTAATTACACAAATAATTTTATTTATTTTTAACAAATACATTCTTTTTTCAATTAAAAATAGAATTGTACCATATCACAAATATATTTAAAGGTTATATACTTTTTTGAAAATATGAATTTTTATATGAAATATAGTTTTACTTACGCATATATTTATAGATATATGAACTCTATATTTTAGGATTTTAAACTACATTTTAATTCTATATACGATCAATATTATTCGGTTTGATTATTAATTCATCCGTATGTTATTTTGCTGTTAATTGTCATATACATTTTTCATTATTATTACAAACAATTGAAACGGCACAAAACCACGATTGATCCATCATATTTCATACCACTAAACTTTCCGATAGTTTGGCTGGCACGGTCATTAAAACATTACTTTTAAGAGGTATCTACTCCATTTCAAAAGTGGAGAATCCCAAATTATTCACTTTGAATAAATATAGCGAACTAGAATGATATGTTAACCGTAAAAGGGCATGCAACTTTATGCATGATCGTGTCATACGCCATGTGTAGGGACATTATTAATTGTCGTGCGTCCATACTTCTTATCAGTCAACCATATCATAGTGTACTTTACCATCGAACTCTATGGAGTTCATATAATTTTAGTTCCATTTACTTGACGAATCTAAAAGAATAAATCTAGACATCAAATTAAATATACAATGCAAACCTATCATCAATTAATATGTTAGCCTCCATATTAAGATTTTATTTTTCCAGCCACATAGTGAGATATAAAAATTAAATAGTATTATCTCCACTAACATTAGTCTAATTACACAAATAATTTTATTTATTTTTAACAAATACATTCTTTTTTCAATTAAAAATAGAATTGTATCATATCACAACTTTATTTAAAGGTTATATACTTTTTTGAAAATATGAATTCTTATATGAAATATAGTTTTACTTACGCATATAATTTTAGGATTTTAAACTACATTTTAATTCTATATACGACCAATATTATTCGGTTTGATTATTAATTCATCCGTACGTTATTTTGCTATTAATTGTCTTATATATTTTTCATTATTATTACAAACGATTGAAACGGCACAAAACCACGGTTGATCCATCAAATTTCATACCACTAAACTTTCCGATATTTTGGCCGGTACGGTCATTAAAACATTGGTTTTAAGAGGTATCTACTCCATTTCAAAAGTGGAGAATCTCAAATTATTCACTTTCAATAAATATAGCGAACTAAGATGATATGTTAACCGTAAAAGGGCATGCAACTCTATGCATGACTATGTCATACGCCATGTGTACGGACATTATTAATTGCCGTGCGTCCATACTTCTTATCGGTCAACCATATCATAGTGTACTTTACCACCGAACTCTATGAAGTTCGTATCATTTTAGTTCGATTTACTTGACGAATCTAAAAGAATAAATCTAGACATGAAATTAAATATACAATGCAAACCTATCCTCAATTAATATGTTCGCCTTCATATTGTGATTTTATTTTTCCAGCCACATAATTAGATATAAAAATTAAATAGTATTATCTCCACTAACATCAGTCTAATTACACAAATAATTTTATTTATTTTTCACAAATACATTCTTTTTTCAATTAAAAAATAGAATTGTATCATATCACAACTTTATTTAAAGGTTATATACTTTTTGGAAAATATGAATTTTTATATGAAATATAGTTTTACTTACGCATATAATTATAGATATATGAACTCTATATTTTAGGATTTTAAACTACATTTTAATTCTATATACGACCAATATTATTCGGTTTGATTATTAATTCATCCGTACGTTATTTTGCTATTAATGGTCCTATATATTTTTCATTACTATTAGAAACAGTTGAAACGCCACAAAACCACGGTTGATCCATCAAATTTCATATCACTAAACTTTCCGATAGATTGGCCGGTACGGTCATTAAAACATTGCTTTTAAGAGGTATCTACTCCATTTCAAAAGTGGAGAATCCCAAATTATTCAGTTTCAATAAATATAGCGAACTAAGATGATATGTTAACCGTAAAAGGGCATGCAACTTTATGCATGACTATGTCATACGCCATGTGTAGGGACATTATTAATTGCCGTGCGTTCATACTTCTTATCGGTCAACCATATCATAGTGTACTTTACCACCGAACTCTATGAAGTTCATATCATTTTAGTTCGATTTACTTTACGAATCTAAAAGAATAAATCTAGACATCAAATTCAATATACAATGCAAACCTATCCTAAATTAATATGTTAGCCTCCATATTGTGATTTTATTTTTCCAGCCACATAATTAGATATAAAAATTAAATAGTATTATCTCCATTAAAATCGGTCTAATTACATAAATAATTTTATTTATTTTTAACAAATACATTCTTTTTCAATTAAAAAATCGAATTGTATCATATCACAACTTTATTTAAAGGTTATATACTTTTTTGAAAATATGAATTTTTATATGAAATATAGGTTTACTTACGCATATAATTTTAGGATTTTAAACTACATTTTAATTCTATATACGACCAATATTATTCGGTTTGATTATTAATTCATTCGTACGTTATTTTGCTATTAATTGTCCTATATAATTTTCATTATTATTACAAACAGTTGAAACGGCACAAAACCACGATTCATCCATCAAATTTCATACCACTAAACTTTCCGATATTTTGGCCGGTACGGTCATTAAAACATTGCTTTTAAGAGGTATCTACTCCATTTCAAAAGTGGAGAATCCCAAATTATTCACTTTCAATAAATATAGCGAACTAAGATGATATGTTAACCGTAAAAGGGCATGCAACTCTATGCATGACTATGTCATACGCCATGTGTACGGACATTATTAATTGCCGTGCGTCCATACTTCTTATCGGTCAACCATATCATAGTGTACTTTACCACCGAACTCTATGAAGTTCGTATCATTTTAGTTCGATTTACTTGACGAATGTAAAAGAATAAATCTAGACATCAAATTAAATATACAATGCAAACCTATCCTCAATTAATATGTTAGCCTCCATATTGTGATTTTAATTTTCCAGCCACATAATTAGATATAAAAATTAAATAGTATTATCTCCACTAATATCGGTCTAATTACTCAAATAATTTTATTTATTTTTAACAAATACATTCTTTTTTCAATTAAAAAATCGAATTGTATCATATCACAACTTTATTTAAAGTTTATATACTTTTTTGAAAATATGAATTTTTATATGAAATATAGTTTTACTTACGCATATAATTATAGATATATGAAGTCTATATTTTAGGATTTTAAACTACATTTTAATTCTATATACGACAAATATTATTCGGTTTGATTATTAATTCATCCGTATGTTATTTTCCTATTAATTGTCATATACATTTTTCATTATTATTACAAACAATTGAAACGGCATAAAACCACGGTTGATCCATTAAATTTCATACCACTAAACTTTCCTATAGTTTGGCCGGTCCGGTCATTAAAACATTACTTTTAAGAGGTATCTACTCCATTTCAAAAGTGGAGAATCCCAAATTATTCACTTTGAATAAATATAGCGAACTAAGATGATATGTTAACCGTAAAAGGGCATGCAACTTTATGCATGACTATGTCATACACCATGTGTATGGACATTATTAATTGCCGTGCGTCCATACTTCTTATCGGTCAACCATATCATAGTGTACTTTACCGCCGAACTCTATGAAGTTCATATCATTTTAGTTTGATTTACTTGACAAATCTAAAAGAATAAATCTAGACATGAAATTAAATATACAATACAAACCTATCCTCAATTAATATGTTCGGCTTCATATTGTGATTTTATTTTTCCAACAACATAATTAGATATAAAAATTAAATAGTATTATCTCCACTAACATCGGTCTAATTACACAAATAATTTTATTTATTTTTCACAAATACATTCTTTTTTCAATTAAAAAATAGAATTGTATCATATCACAACTTTATTTAAAGGTTATATACTTTTTTGAAAATATGAATTCTTATATGAAATATAGTTTTACTTACGCATATAATTTTAGGATTTTAAACTACATTTTAATTCTATATACGACCAATATTATTCGGTTTGATTATTAATTCATCCGTACGTTATTTTGCTATTAATTGTCTTATATATTTTTCATTATTATTACAAACAGTTGAAACGCCACAAAACCACGGTTGATCCATCAAATTTCATACCACTAAACTTTCCGATATTTTGGCCGGTACGGTCATTAAAACATTGCTTTTAAGAGGTATCTACTCCATTTCAAAAGTGGAGAATCCCAAATTATTCACTTTCAATAAATATAGCGAACTAAGATGATATGTTAACCGTAAAAGGGCATGCAACTCTATGCATGACTATGTCATACGCCATGTGTACGGACATTATTAATTACCGTGCGTCCATACTTCTTATCGGTCAACCATATCATAGTGTACTTTACCACCGAACTCTATGAAGTTCGTATCATTTTAGTTCGATTTACTTGACGAATGTAAAAGAATAAATCTAGACATCAAATTAAATATACAATGCAAACCTATCCTCAATTAATATGTTAGCCTCCATATTGTGATTTTATTTTTCCAGCCACATAATTAGATATAAAAATTAAATAGTATTATCTCCACTAACATCGGTCAAATTACTCAAATAATTTTATTTATTTTTAACAAATACATTCTTTTTTCAATTAAAAAATCGAATTGTATCATATCACAACTTTATTTAAAGGTTATATACTTTTTTGAAAATATGAATTTTTATATGAAATATAGTTTTACTTACGCATATAATTATAGATATATGAACTCTATATTTTAGGATTTTAAACTACATTTTAATTCTATATACGACCAATATTATTTGGTTTGATTATTAATTCATCCGTACGTTATTTTGCTATTAATGGTCCTATATATTTTTCATTACTATTAGAAACAGTTGAAACGCCACAAAACCACGGTTGATCCATCAAATTTCATACCACTAAACTTTCCGATAGATTGGCCGGTACGGTCATTAAAACATTGCTTTTAAGAGGTATCTACTCCATTTCAAAAGTCGAGAATCCCAAATTATTCAGTTTCAATAAATATAGCGAACTAAGATGATATGTTAACCGTAAAAGGGCATGCAACTTTATGCATGACTATGTCATACGCCATGTGTAGGGACATTATTAATTGCCGTGCGTTCATACTTCTTATCGGTCAACCATATCATAGTGTACTTTACCACCGAACTCTATGAAGTTCATATCATTTTAGTTCGATTTACTTTACGAATCTAAAAGAATAAATCTAGACATCAAATTCAATATACAATGCAAACCTATCCTCAATTAATATGTTAGCCTCCATATTGTGATTTTATTTTTCCAGCCACATAATTAGATATAAAAATTAAATAGTATTATCTCCACTAAAATCGGTCTAATTACATAAATAATTTTATTTATTTTTAATAAATACATTCTTTTTCAATTAAAAAATCGAATTGTATCATATCACAACTTTATTTAAAGGTTATATACTTTTTTGAAAATATGAATTTTTATATGAAATATAGTTTTACTTACGCATATAATTTTAGGATTTTAAACTACATTTTAATTCTATATACGACCAATATTATTCGGTTTGATTATTAATTCATTCGTACGTTATTTTGCTATTAATTGTCCTATATAATTTTCATTATTATTACAAACAGTTGAAACGGCACAAAACCACGATTCATCCATCAAATTTCATACCACTAAACTTTCCGATATTTTGGCCGGTACGGTCATTAAAACATGGCTTTTAAGAGGTATCTACTCCATTTAAAAAGTGGAGAATCCCAAATTATTCACTTTGAATAAATATAGCGAACTAAGATGATATGTTAACCGTAAAGGGCATGCAAGTTTATGCATGACTGTGTCATACGACATGTGTAGGGACATTATTAATTACCGTGCGTCGATACTTCTTATCGGTCAACCATATCATAGTGTACTTTACCATCGAACTCTATGAAGTTCATATCATTTTAGTTCCATTTACTTGACGATTCTAAAAGAATAAATCTAGACATCAAATTAAATATACAATGCAAACCTATCCTCAATTAATATGTTAGCCTCCATATTGAGATTTTATTTTTCCAGCCACATAGTTAGATATAAAAATTAAATAGTATTATCTCCACTAACATTAGTCTAATTACACAAATAATTTTATTTATTTTTAACAAATACATTCTTTTTTCAATTAAAAATGGAATTGTATCATATCACAACTTTATTTAAAGGTTATATATTATTTGAAAATATGAATTCTTATATGAAATATAGTTTTACTTACGCATATAATTTTAGGATTTTAAACTACATTTTAATTCAATATACGACCAATATTATTCGGTTTGATTATTAATTCATCCGTATGTTATTTTGCTTTTAATTGTCCTATATATTTTTCATTATTATTACAAACAGTTGAAACGGCACAAAACCACGGTTGATCCATCAAATTTCATACCACTAAACTTTCCGATAGTTTGGCCGGTACGATCATTAAAACATTGCTTTTAAGAGGTATCTACTCCATTTCAAAATTGGAGAATCCGAGATTATTCACTTTTCATAAATATAGCGAACTACGGTGATATGTTAACCTTAAAAGGGCATGCAGTTGTATGCATGACTTTCTCATACGCCATGCGTGGGGACATTATTAATTGTCGTGCGTCCATACTTCTTATCGGTCAACCATATCGTACTGTACTTTACCACTAAACTCTATGAAGTTCATATCATTTCAGTTCGATTTACTTGACGAATCTAAAAGAATAAATCTAGACATCAAATTAAATATACAATGCAAACCTATCCTCAATTAATATGTTAGCCTCCATATTGTGATTTTATTTTTCCAGCCACATAATTAGATATAAAAATTAAATAGTATTATCTCCGATACCATCAGTCTAATTACACAAACAATTTTATTTATTTTTAACAAATACATTCTTTTTTCAATTAAAAAATAGAATTTTATTATATTACAATTTTATTTAAAGGTTATATACTTTTTTGAAAATATGAATTCTTATATGAAATATAGTTTTACTTACGCATATAATTTTAGGATTTTAAACTACATTTTAATTCTATATAAGACCAATATTATTCGGTTTGATTATTAATTGATTCGTATGTTATTTTGCTATTAATTGTCCTATATATTTTTCATTATTAGATATAAAACTTAAATAGTATTATCTCCACTAACATCGGTCTAATTACTCAAATAATTTTATTTATTTTAAACAAATACATTCTTTTTTCAATTAAAAATTTGAATTGTATCATATCACAACTTTATTTAAAGGTTATATACTTTTTTGAAAATATGAATTTTTATATGAAATATAGTTTTACTTACGCATATAATTATAGATATATGAAGTCTATATTTTAGGATTTTAAACTACATTTTAATTCTATATACGACCAATAGTATTCGGTTTGATTATTAATTCATCCGTATGTTATTTTCCTATTAATTGTCATATACATTTTTCATTATTATTACAAACAATTGAAACGGCATAAAACTACGGTTGATCCATTAAATTTCATACCACTAAACTTTCCTATAGTTTGGCCGGTCCGGTCATTAAAACATTACTTTTAAGAGGTATCTACTCCATTTCAAAAGTGGAGAATCCCAAATTATTCACTTTGAATAAATATAGCGAACTAAGATGATATGTTAACCGTAAAAGGGCATGCAATTTTATGCATGACTATGTCATACACCATGTGTATGGACATTATTAATTGCCGTGCGTCCATACTTCTTATCGGTCAACCATATCATAGTGTACTTTACCACCGAACTCTATGAAGTTCATATCATTTTAGTTTGATTTCCTTGACAAATCTAAAAGAATAAATCTAGACATGAAATTAAATATACAATGCAAACCTATCCTCAATTAATATGTTCGCCTTCATATTGTGATTTTATTTTTCCAACAACATAATTAGATATAATAATTAAATAGTATTATCTCCACTAACATCAGTCTAATTACACAAATAATTTTATTTATTTTTCACAAATACATTCTTTTTTCAATTAAAAAATAGAATTGTATCATATCACAACTTTATTTAAAGGTTATATACTTTTTTGAAAATATGAATTGTTCTATGAAATATAGTTTTACTTACGCATATAATTATAGATATATGAAGTCTAAATTTTAGGATTTTAAACTACATTTTAATTCTATATACGACCAATATTATTCGGTTTAATTATTAATTCATCCTTACGTTATTTTGCTATTAATTGTCCTATATATTTTTCATTATTATTACAAACAGTTGAAACGGCACAAAACCACGGTTGATCCATCAAATTTCATACCACTAAACTTTCCGATATTTTGGCCGGTACGGTCATTAAAACATTGCTTTTAAGAGGTATCTACTCCATTTCAAAAGTGGAGAATCCCAAATTATTCACTTTCAATAAATATAGCGAACTAAGATGATATGTTAACCGTAAAAGGGCATGCAACTCTATGCATGACTATGTCATACGCCATGTGTACGGACATTATTACTTGCCGTGCGTCCATACTTCTTATCGGTCAACCATATCATAGTGTACTTTACCACCGAACTCTATGAAGTTCGTATCATTTTAGTTCGATTTACTTGACGAATGTAAAAGAATAAATCTAGACATCAAATTAAATATACAATGCAAACCTATCCTCAATTAATATGTTAGCCTCCATATTGTGATTTTATTTTTCCAGCCACGTAATTAGATATAAAAATTAAATAGTATTATCTCCACTAACATCGGTCTAATTACTCAAATAATTTTATTTATTTTTAACAAATACATTCTTTTTTCAATTAAAAAATCGAATTGTATCATATCACAACTTTATTTAAAGGTTATATACTTTTTTGAAAATATGAATTTTTATATGAAATATAGTTTTACTTACGCATATAATTATAGATATATGAACTCTATATTTTAGGATTTTAAACTACATTTTAATTCTATATACGACCAATATTATTTGGTTTGATTATTAATTCATCCGTACGTTATTTTGCTATTAATGGTCCTATATATTTTTCATTACTATTAAAAACAGTTGAAACGCCACAAAACCACGGTTGATCCATCAAATTTCATACCACTAAACTTTCCGATAGATTGGCCGGTACGGTCATTAAAACATTGCTTTTAAGAGGTATCTACTCCATTTCAAATGTCGAGAATCCCAAATTATTCAGTTTCAATAAATATAGCGAACTAAGATGATATGTTAACCGTAAAAGGGCATGCAACTTTATGCATGACTATGTCATACGCCATGTGTAGGGACATTATTAATTGCCGTGCGTTCATACTTCTTATCGGTCAACCATATCATAGTGTACTTTACCACCGAACTCTATGAAGTTCATATCATTTTAGTTCGATTTACTTTACGAATCTAAAAGAATAAATCTAGACATCAAATTCAATATACAATGCAAACCTATCCTCAATTAATATGTTAGCCTCCATATTGTGATTTTATTTTTCCAGCCACATAATTAGATATAAAAATTAAATAGTATTATCTCCACTAAAATCGGTCTAATTACATAAATAATTTTATTTATTTTTAACAAATACATTCTTTTTCAATTAAAAAATCGAATTGTATCATATCACAACTTTATTTAAAGGTTATATACTTTTTTGAAAATATGAATTTTTATATGAAATATAGTTTTACTTACGCATATAATTTTAGGATTTTAAACTACATTTTAATTCTATATACGACCAATATTATTCGGTTTGATTATTAATTCATTCGTACGTTATTTTGCTATTAATTGTCCTATATAATTTTCATTATTATTACAAACAGTTGAAACGGCACAAAACCACGATTCATCCATCAAATTTCATACCACTAAACTTTCCGATATTTTGGCCGGTACGGTCATTAAAACATTGCTTTTAAGAGGTATCTACTCCATTTAAAAAGTGGAGAATCCCAAATTATTCACTTTGAATAAATATAGCGAACTAAGATGATATGTTAACCGTAAAGGGCATGCAAGTTTATGCATGACTGTGTCATACGCCATGTGTAGGGACATTATTAATTACCGTGCGTCCATACTTCTTATCGGTCAACCATATCATAGTGTACTTTACCATCGAACTCTATGAAGTTCATATCATTTTAGTTCCATTTACTTGACGATTCTAAAAGAATTAATCTAGACATCAAATTAAATATACTATGCATACCTATCCTCAATTAATATGTAATAATAATGAAACCATATTTATGACAATTCATAGCAAAATACCGTACGGATAAATTCATAATCAAACCGAATAATATTGGTCGTATATAGAATTAAAATGAAGTCTAAAATCCTAAAATATAGACTTCATATATCTATAATTATATGCGTAAGTAAAACTATATTTCATATAAAAATTCATATTTTCAAAAAAGTATATAACCTGAAATAAAGTTGTGATATGCTACAATTCTATTTTTTAATTGAAAAAAGAATATATTTGTTAAAAATAAATAAAATTATTTGTGTACTTAGACCGATGTTAGTGGAGATAATACTATTTAATTTTTATATCTAATTATGTGGCTGGAAAAATAAAATCACAATATGGAGGCTAACATATTAATTGAGGATAGGTTTGCATTGTATATTTAATTTTATGTCTAGATTTATTCTTTTAAATTCGTCAAGTAAATCGAACTAAAATGATATGAATTTAATAGAGTTCGGTGGTAAAGTACACTATGATATGGTTGACCGATAAGAAGTATGGATGCACAGCAATTAATAATGTCCCTACACAAGGCGTATGACATAGTCATGCATATAGTTACATGCCCTTTTACGGTTAACATATCATCTTAGTTCGTTATATTTATTCAAAGTGAATAATTTGGGATTCTCCACTTTTGAAATGGAGTAGATACCTCTTAAAAGCAATGTTTTAATGACCGTACCGGCCAAAATATCGGAAAGTTTAGTGGTATGAAATTTGATGGATCAACCGTGGTTTTGTGCCATTTCAACTGTTTGTAATAATAATGAAACAATATATATGACAATTCATAGCAAAATACCGTAGGATGAATTCATAATCAAACCGAATAATATTGGTCGTATATAGAATTAAAATGTAGTTTAAAATCCTAAAATTTAGACTTCATATATCTATAATTATATGCATAAGTAAAACTATATTTCAAATAAAAATTCATATTTTCAAAAAAGTATATAACCTGAAATAAGTTGTGATATGATGCAATTCTATTTTTTAATTGGAAAAATAATATATTTGTTAAAAATAAATAAAATTATTTGTGTAATTAGACCGATGTTAGTGGAGATAATACTATTTAATTTTTATATCTAATTATGTGGTTGGAAATATAAAATCACAATATGGAGGCTAACATATTAATTGAGGATAGGTTTTTATTGTATATTTAATTTGATGTCTAGATTTATTCTTTTAGATTCGTCAAGTAAATCGAACTAAAATTATATGAACTTCATAGAGTTCGGTGGTAAAGTACACCATGATATGGTTGACCGATAAGAAGTATGGACGCACGGCAATTAATAATGTCCCTACACAAGGCGTATGACATAGTCATGCATATAGTTGCATGCCCTTTTACGGTTAACATATCATCTCAGTTCGTTATATTTATTCAAAGTGAATAATTTGGGATTCTCCACTTTTGAAATGGAGTAGATACCTCTTAAAAGCAATGTTTTAATGACCGTACCGGCCAAAATATCGGAAAGTTTAGTGGTATGAAATTTGATGGATCAACCATGGTTTTGCGTCGTTTCAACGGTTTGTAATAATAATGAAAAAATATTTATGACAATTCATAGCAAAATACCGTACGGATGAATTCATAATCAAACCGAATAATATGGGTCGTATATAGAATTAAAATGAAGTCTAAAATCCTAAAATATAGACTTCAGATATCTATAATTATATGCGTAAGTAAAACTATATTTCATATAAAAATTCATATTTTCAAAAAAGTATATAACCTGAAATAAAGTTGTGATATGCTACAATTCTATTTTTTAATTGAAAAAAGAATATATTTGTTAAAAATAAATAAAAATATTTTTGTACTTAGACCGATGTTAGTGGAGATAATACTATTTAATTTTTATATCTAATTATGTGGCTGGAAAAATAAAATCACAATATGGAGGCTAACATATTAATTGAGGATAGGTTTGCATTGTATATTTAATTTGATGTCTAGATTTATTCTTTTAGATTCGTCAAGTAAATCGAACTAAAATGATATGAACTTCATAGAGTTCGGTGGTAAAGTACACTATGATATGGTTGACCGATAAGAAATATGGACGCACGACAATTAATAATGTCCCTACACAAGGCGTATGACATAGTCATGCATATAGTTGCATGCCCTTTTACGGTTAACATATCATCTTAGTTCGTTATATTTATTCAAAGTGAATAATTTGGGATTCTCCACTTTTGAAATGGAGTAGATACCTCTTAAAAGCAATGTTTTAATGACCGTACCGGCCAAAATATCGGAAAGTTTAGTGGTATGAAATTTGATGGATCAACCGTGGTTTTGTGCCGTTTCAACGGTTTGTAATAATAATGAAAAAATATATATGACAATTCATAACAAAATATCGTACGGATGAATTAATAATCAAACCGAATAATATTGGTCGTTTATCGAATTAAAATGTAGTTTAAAATCCTAAAATATAGACTTCATATATCTATAATTATATGCATAAATAAAACTATATTTCAAATAAAAATTCATATTTTCAAAAAAGTATATAACCTTTAAATAAAGTTGTGATATAATACAATTCTATTTTTTAATTGAAAAAAGAATGTATTTGTTAAAAATAAATAAAATTATTTGTGTAATTAGACCGATGTTAGTGGAGATAATACTATTTAATTTTTATATCTAATTATGTGGCTGGAAAAATAAAATCACAATATGGAGGCTAACATATTAATTGAGGATAGGCTTGCATTGTATATTTAATTTGATGTCTAGATTTATTCTTTTAGATTCGTCAAGTAAATCGAACTAAAATGATATGAACTTAATAGAGTTCGGTGGTAAAGTACACTATGATATGGTTGACCGATAAGAAGTATGGACGCACGGCAATTAATAATGTCCCTACACAAGGTGTATGACATAGTCATGCATATAGTTGCATGCCCTTTTACGGTTAACATATCATCTTAGTTCGTTATATTTATTCAAAGTGAATAATTTGGGATTCTCCACTTTTGAAATGGAGTAGATACCTCTTAAAAGCAATGTTTTAATGACCGTACCGGCCAAAATATCGGAAAGTTTAGTGCTATGAAATTTGATGGATCAACCGTGGTTTTGTGCCGTTTCAACGGTTTGTAATAATAATGAAAAAGTATTTATGACAATTCATAGCAAAATACCTTACGGATGAATGCATAATCAAATCGAATAATATTGGTCGTATATAGAATTAAAATAAACTCTAAAATATAGACTTCAGATATCTATAATTATATGCGTATGTAAAACTATATTTCATATAAAAATTTATATTTTCAAAAAAGTATATAACCTGAAATAAAGTTGTGATATGCTACAATTCCATTTTTTAATTGAAAACAGAATATATTTGTTAAAAATAAATAAAATTATTTGTGTAATTAGACCGATGTTAGTGGAGATAATACTATTTAATTTTTATATCTAATTATGTGGCTGGAAAAATAAAATCACAATATGGAGGCTAACATATTAATTGAGGATAGGTTTGCATTGTATATTTAATTTGATGTCTAGATTTATTCTTTTAAATTCGTTAAGTAAATCGAACTAAAATGATATGAACTTCATAGAGTTCGGTGGTAAAGTACACTATGATATGGTTGACCGATAAGAAGTATGGACGCACGGCAATTAATAATGTCCCTACACAAGGCGTATGACATAGTCATGCATATAGTTGCATGCCCTTTTACAGTTAACATATAATCTTAGTTCGTTATATTTATTCAAAGTGAATAATTTGGGACTCTCCATTTTTAAAATGGAGTAGATACCTCTTAAAAGTAATGTTTTAATGACCATACCGGTCAAAATATCGGAAAGTTTAGTGGTATGAAATTTGATAGATCAACCGTGGTTTTGTGCCGTTTCAACGGTTTGTAATAATAATGAAAAATATATATGACAATTCATAACAAAATATCGTACGGATGAATTAATAATCAAACCGAATAATATTGGTCATTTATAGAATTAAAATGTAGTTTAAAATCCTAAAATATAGACTTCATATATGTATAATTATATGCATAAATAAAACTATATTTCAAATAAAAATTCATATTTTCAAAAAAGTATATAACCTGAAATAAAGTTGTGATATGATACAATTCTATTTTTTAATTGAAAAAGAATATATTTGTTAAAAAAAATAAAATTATTTGTGTAATTAGACCGATGTTAGTGGAGATAATACTGTTTAATTTTTATATCTAATTATGTGGCTGGAAATATAAAATCACAATATGGAGGCTAACATATTAATTGAGGATAGGTTTGCATTGTATATTTAATTTAATGTCTAGATTTATTCTTTTAGATTCGTCAAGTAAATCGAACTAAAATGATATGAACTTCATAGAGTTCGGTGGTAAACTACACTATGATATGGTTGACCGATAAGAAGTATGGACGCACGACAATTAATAATGTCCCTACACAAGGCGTATGACATAGTCATGCATATAGTTGCATGCCCTTTTACGGTTAACATATAATCTTAGTTCGTTATATTTATTCAAAGTGAATAATTTGGGACTCTCCATTTTTGAAATGGAGTAGATACCTCTTAAAAGTAATGTTTTAATGACCGTACCGGTCAAAATATCGGAAAGTTTAGTGGTATGAAATTTGATGGATCAATCGTGGTTTTGTGCCGTTTCAACTGTTTGTAATCATAATGAAAATATATATATGACAATTAATAGCAAAATAACGTACGGATGAATGAATAATCAAACCGAATAATATTGGTCGTATATAGAATTAAAATGAAGTCTAAAATCCTAAAATATAGACTTCAGATATCTATAATTATATGCGTAAGTAAAACTATATTTCATATAAAAATTCATATTTTCAAAAAAGTATATAACCTTTAAATAAAGTTGTGATATAATACAATTCTATTTTTTAATTGAAAAAAGAATGTATTTGTTAAAAATAAATAAAATTATTTGTGTAATTAGACCGATGTTAGTGGAGATAATACTATTTAATTTTTATATCTAATTATGTGGCTGGAAAAATAAAATCACAATATGGAGGCTAACATATTAATTGAGGATATGCTTGCATTGTATATTTAATTTGATGTCTAGATTTATTCTTTTAGATTCGTCAAGTAAATCGAACTAAAATGATATGAACTTAATAGAGTTCGGTGGTAAAGTACACTATGATATGGTTGACCGATAAGAAGTATGGACGCACGGCAATTAATAATGTCCCTACACAAGGTGTATGACATAGTCATGCATATGGTTGCATGCCCTTTTACGGTTAACATATCATCTTAGTTCGTTATATTTATTCAAAGTGAATAATTTGGGATTCTCCACTTTTGAAATGGAGTAGATACCTCTTAAAAGCAATGTTTTAATGACCGTACCGGCCAAAATATCGGAAAGTTTAGTGCTATGAAATTTGATGGATCAACCGTGGTTTTGTGCCGTTTCAACGGTTTGTAATAATAATGAAAAAGTATTTATGACAATTCATAGCAAAATACCTTACGGATGAATGCATAATCAAATCGAATAATATTGGTCGTATATAGAATTAAAATAAACTCTAAAATATAAACTTCAGATATCTATAATTATATGCGTATGTAAAACTATATTTCATATAAAAATTTATATTTTCAAAAAAGTATATAACCTGAAATAAAGTTGTGATATGCTACAATTCCATTTTTTAATTGAAAACAGAATATATTTGTTAAAAATAAATAAAATTATTTGTGTAATTAGACCGATGTTAGTGGAGATAATACTATTTAATTTTTATATCTAATTATGTGGCTGGAAAAATAAAATCACAATATGGAGGCTAACATATTAATTGAGGATAGGTTTGCATTGTATATTTAATTTGATGTCTAGATTTATTCTTTTAAATTCGTTAAGTAAATCGAACTAAAATGATATGAACTTCATAGAGTTCGGTGGTAAAGACACTATGATATGGTTGACCGATAAGAAGTATGGACGCACGGCAATTAATAATGTCCCTACACAAGGCGTATGACATAGTCATGCATATAGTTGCATGCCCTTTTACAGTTAACATATAATCTTAGTTCGTTATATTTATTCAAAGTGAATAATTTGGGACTCTCCATTTTTAAAATGGAGTAGATACCTCTTAAAAGTAATGTTTTAATGACCATACCGGTCAAAATATCGGAAAGTTTAGTGGTATGAAATTTGATAGATCAACCGTGGTTTTGTGCCGTTTCAACGGTTTGTAATAATAATGAAAAATATATATGACAATTCATAACAAAATATCGTACGGATGAATTAATAATCAAACCGAATAATATTGGTCATTTATAGAATTAAAATGTAGTTTAAAATCCTAAAATATAGACTTCATATATGTATAATTATATGCATAAATAAAACTATATTTCAAATAAAAATTCATATTTTCAAAAAAGTATATAACCTGAAATAAAGTTGTGATATGATACAATTCTATTTTTTAATTGAAAAAGAATATATTTGTTAAAAATAAATAAAATTATTTGTGTAATTAGACCGATGTTAGTGGAGATAATACTATTTAATTTTTCTATCTAATTATGTGGCTGGAAATATAAAATCACAATATGGAGGCTAACATATTAATTGAGGATAGGTTTGCATTGTATATTTAATTTAATGTCTAGATTTATTCTTTTAGATTCGTCAAGTAAATCGAACTAAAATGATATGAACTTCATAGAGTTCGGTGGTAAAGTACACTATGATATGGTTGACCGATAAGAAGTATGGACGCACGGCAATTAATAATGTCCCTACACAAGGCGTATGACATAGTCATGCATATAGTTGCATGCCCTTTTACGGTTAACATATAATCTTAGTTCGTTATATTTATTCAAAGTGAATAATTTGGGACTCTCCATTTTTGAAATGGAGTAGATACCTCTTAAAAGTAATGTTTTAATGACCGTACCGGTCAAAATATCGGAAAGTTTAGTGGTATGAAATTTGATAGATCAACCGTGGTTTTGTGCCGTTTCAACGGTTTGTAATAATAATGAAAAAATATATATGACAATTCATAACAAAATATAGTACGGATGAATTAATAATCAAACCGAATAATATTGGTCGTTTATAGAATTAAAATGTAGTTTAAAATCCTAAAATATAGACTTCATATATCTATAATTATATGCATAAATAAAACTATATTTCAAATAAAAATTCATATTTTCAAAAAAGTATATAACCTTTAAATAAAGTTGTGATATAATACAATTCTATTTTTTAATTGAAAAAAGAATGTATTTGTTAAAAATAAATAAAATTATTTGTGTAATTAGACCGATGTTAGTGGAGATAATACTATTTAATTTTTATATCTAATTATGTGGCTGGAAAAATAAAATCACAATATGGAGGCTAACATATTAATTGAGGATAGGTTTGCATTGTATATTTAATTTGATGTCTAGATTTATTCTTTTAGATTCGTCAAGTAAATCGAACTAAAATGATATGAACTTAATAGAGTTCGGTGGTAAAGTACACTATGATATGGTTGACCGATAAGAAGTATGGACGCACGGCAATTAATAATGTCCCTACACAAGGCGTATGACATAGTCATGCATATAGTTGCATGCCCTTTTACGGTTAACATATCATCTTAGTTCGTTATATTTATTCAAAGTGAATAATTTGGGATTCTCCACTTTTGAAATGGAGTAGATACCTCTTAAAAGCAATGTTTTAATGACCGTACCGGCCAAAATATCGGAAAGTTTAGTGGTATGAAATTTGATGGATCAACCGTGGTTTTGTGCCGTTTCAACGGTTTGTAATAATAATGAAAAAATATATATGACAATTCATAGATAAATACCGTACGGATGAATTAATAATCAAACCGAATAATATTGGTCGTATATAGAATTAAAATGAAGTCTAAAATCCTAAAATATAGACTTCAGATATCTATAATTATATGCGTAAGTAAAACTATATTTCATATAAAAATTTATATTTTCAAAAAAGTATATAACCTGAAATAAAGTTGTGATATGCTACAATTCTATTTTTTAATTGAAAAAAGAATATATTTGTTAAAAATAAATAAAATTATTTGTGTAATTAGACCGATGTTAGTGGAGATAATACTATTTAATTTTTATATCTAATTATGTGGCTGGAAAAATAAAATCACAATATGGAGGCTAACATATTAATTGAGGATAGGTTTGCATTGTATATTTAATTTGATGTCTAGATTTATTCTTTTAAATTCGTCAAGTAAATCGAACTAAAATGATATGAACTTAATAGAGTTCGGTGGTAAAGTACACTATGATATGGTTGACCGATAAGAAGTATGGACGCACGGCAATTAATAATGTCCCTACACAAGGCGTATGACATAGTCATGCATATAGTTGCATGCCCTTTTACGGTTAACATATAATCTTAGTTCGTTATATTTATTCAAAGTGAATAATTTGGGATTCTCCACTTTTGAAATGGAGTAGATACCTCTTAAAAGCAATGTTTTAATGACCGTACCGGTCAAAATATCGGAAAGTTTAGTGGTATGAAATTTGATGGATCAACCGTGGTTTTGTGCCGTTTCAACGGTTTGTAATAATAATGAAAAAATATATATGACAATTCATAGCAAAATATCGTACGGATGAATTAATAATCAAACCGAATAATATTGGTCGTATATAGAATTAAAATGTAGTTTAAAATCCTAAAATATAGACTTCATATATCTATAATTATATGCATAAATAAAACTATATTTCAAATAAAAATTCATATTTTCAAAAAAGTATATAACCTGAAATAAAGTTGTGATATGATACAATTCTATTTTTTAATTGAAAAAAGAATATATTTGTTAAAAATAAATAAAATTATTTGTGTAATTAGACCGATGTTAGTGGAGATAATACTATTTAATTTTTATATCTAATTATGTGGCTGGAAAAATAAAATCACAATATGGAGGCTAACATATTAATTGAGGATAGGTTTGCATTGTATATTTAATTTGATGTCTAGATTTATTCTTTTAGATTCGTCAAGTAAATCGAACTAAAATGATATGAACTTAATAGAGTTCGGTGGTAAAGTACACTATGATATGGTTGACCGATAAGAAGTATGGACGCACGGCAATTAATAATGTCCCTACACAAGGCGTATGACATAGTCATGCATATAGTTGCATGCCCTTTTACGGTTAACATATCATCTTAGTTCGTTATATTTATTCAAAGTGAATAATTTGGGATTCTCCACTTTTGAAATGGAGTAGATACCTCTTAAAAGCAATGTTTTAATGACCGTACCGGTCAAAATATCGGAAAGTTTAGTGGTATGAAATTTGATAGATCAACCGTGGTTTTGTGCCGTTTCAACGGTTTGTAATAATAATGAAAAAATATATATGACAATTCATAGCAAAATATAGTACGGATGAATTAATAATCAAACCGAATAATATTGGTCGTATATAGAATTAAAATGTAGTTTAAAATCCTAAAATATAGACTTCATATATCTATAATTATATGCATAAGTAAAACTATATTTCAAATAAAAATTCATATTTTCAAAAAAGTATATAACCTTTAAATAAAATTGTGATATGATACAATTCTATTTTTTAATTGAAAAAAGAATATATTTGTTAAAAATAAATAAAATTATTTGTGTAATTAGACCGATGTTAGTGGAGATAATACTATTTAATTTTTATATCTAATTATGTGGCTGGAAAAATAAAATCACAATATGGAGGCTAACATATTAATTGAGGATAGGTTTGCATTGTATATTTAATTTGATGTCTAGATTTATTCTTTTAGATTCGTCAAGTAAATCGAACTAAAATGATATGAACTTAATAGAGTTCGGTGGTAAAGTACACTATGATATGGTTGACCGATAAGAAGTATGGACGCACGGCAATTAATAATGTCCCTACACAAGGCGTATGACATAGTCATGCATAAAGTTGCATGCCCTTTTACGGTTAACATATTATCTTAGTTCGCTATATTTATTCAAAGTGAATAATTTGGGATTCTCCACTTTTGAAATGGAGTAGATACCTCTTAAAAGCAATGTTTTAATGACCGTACCGGTCAAAATATCGGAAAGTTTAGTGGTATGAAATTTAATGGATCAATCGTGGTTTTGTGCCGTTTCAACTGTTTGTAATCATAATGAAAATATATATATGACAATTAATAGCAAAATAACGTACGGATGAATTAATAATCAAACCGAATAATATTGGTCGTATATAGAATTAAAATGTAGTTTAAAATCCTAAAATATAGACTTCATATATCTATAATTATATGCGTAAGTAAAACTATATTTCAAATAAAAATTCATATTTTCAAAAAAGTATATAACCTGAAATAAAGTTGTGATATGATACAATTCTATTTTTTAATTGAAAAAAGAATATATTTGTTAAAAATAAATAAAATTATTTGTGTAATTAGACCGATGTTAGTGGAGATAATACTATTTAATTTTTATATCTAATTATGTGGCTGGAAAAATAAAATCACAATATGGAGGCTAACATATTAATTGAGGATAGGTTTGCATTGTATATTTAATTTGATGTCTAGATTTATTCTTTTAAATTCGTCAAGTAAATCGAACTAAAATGATATGAACTTAATAGAGTTCGGTGGTAAAGTACACTATGATATGGTTGACCGATAAGAAGTATGGACGCACGGCAATTAATAATGTCCCTACACAAGGCGTATGACATAGTCATGCATAAAGTTGCATGCCCTTTTACGGTTAACATATTATCTTAGTTCGCTATATTTATTCAAAGTGAATAATTTGGGATTCTCCACTTTTGAAATGGAGTAGATACCTCTTAAAAGCAATGTTTTAATGACCGTACCGGCCAAAATATCGGAAAGTTTAGTGGTATGAAATTTGATGGATCAATCGTGGTTTTGTGCCGTTTCAACTGTTTGTAATCATAATGAAAATATATATATATGACAATTAATAGCAAAATAACGTACGGATGAATTAATAATCAAACCGAATAATATTGGTCGTATATAGAATTAAAATGTAGTTTAAAATCCTAAAATATAGACTTCATATATCTATAATTATATGCGTAAGTAAAACTATATTTCAAATAAAAATTCATATTTTCAAAAAAGTATATAACCTGAAATAAAGTTGTGATATGATACAATTCTATTTTTTAATTGAAAAAAGAATATATTTGTTAAAAATAAATAAAATTATTTGTGTAATTAGACCGATGTTAGTGGAGATAATACTATTTAATTTTTATATCTAATTATGTGGCTGGAAAAATAAAATCACAATATGGAGGCTAACATATTAATTGAGGATAGGTTTGCATTGTATATTTAATTTGATGTCTAGATTTATTCTTTTAGATTCGTCAAGTAAATCGAACTAAAATGATATGAACTTAATAGAGTTCGGTGGTAAAGTACACTATGATATGGTTGACCGATAAGAAGTATGGACACACGGCAATTAATAATGTCCCTACACAAGGCGTATGACATAGTCATGCATAAAGTTGCATGCCCTTTTACGGTTAACATATTATCTTAGTTCGCTATATTTATTCAAAGTGAATAATTTGGGATTCTCCACTTTTGAAATGGAGTAGATACCTCTTAAAAGCAATGTTTTAATGACCGTACCGGCCAAAATATCGGAAAGTTTAGTGGTATGAAATTTGATGGATCAATCGTGGTTTTGTGCCGTTTCAACTGTTTGTAATCATAATGAAAATATATATATGACAATTAATAGCAAAATAACGTACGGATGAATTAATAATCAAACCGAATAATATTGGTCGTATATAGAATTAAAATGAAGTCTAAAATCCTAAAATATAGACTTCATATATCTATAATTATATGCGTAAGTAAAACTATATTTCATATAAAAATTCATATTTTCAAAAAAGTATATAACCTGAAATAAAGTTGTGATATGCTACAATTCTATTTTTTAATTGAAAAAAGAATATATTTGTTAAAAATAAATAAAATTATTTGTGTAATTAGACCGATGTTAGTGGAGATAATACTATTTAATTTTTATATCTAATTATGTGGCTGGAAAAATAAAATCACAATATGGAGGCTAACATATTAATTGAGGATAGGTTTGCATTGTATATTTAATTTGATGTCTAGATTTATTCTTTTAGATTCGTCAAGTAAATCGAACTAAAATGATATGAACTTAATAGAGTTCGGTGGTAAAGTACACTATGATATGGTTGACCGATAAGAAGTATGGACGCACGGCAATTAATAATGTTCCTACACAAGGCGTATGACATAGTCATGCATAAAGTTGCATGCCCTTTTACGGTTAACATATTATCTTAGTTCGCTATATTTATTCAAAGTGAATAATTTGGGATTCTCCACTTTTGAAATGGAGTAGATACCTCTTAAAAGCAATGTTTTAATGACCGTACCGGTCAAAATATCGGAAAGTTTAGTGGTATGAAATTTGATAGATCAACCGTGGTTTTGTGCCGTTTCAACGGTTTGTAATAATAATGAAAAAATATATATGACAATTCATAGCAAAATATCGTATGGATGAATTAATAATCAAACCGAATAATATTGGTCGTATATAGAATTAAAATGTAGTTTAAAATCCTAAAATATAGACTTCATATATCTATAATTATATGCATAAGTAAAACTATATTTCAAATAAAAATTCATATTTTCAAAAAAGTATATAACCTGAAATAAAGTTGTGATATGATACAATTCTATCTTTTAATTGAAAAAAGAATATATTTGTTAAAAATAAATAAAATTATTTGTGTAATTAGACCGATGTTAGTGGAGATAATACTATTTAATTTTTATATCTAATTATGTGGCTGGAAAAATAAAATCACAATATGGAGGCTAACATATTAATTGAGGATAGGTTTGCATTGTATATTTAATTTGATGTCTAGATTTATTCTTTTAAATTCGTCAAGTAAATCGAACTAAAATGATATGAACTTAATAGAGTTCGGTGGTAAAGTACACTATGATATGGTTGACCGATAAGAAGTATGGACGCACGGCAATTAATAATGTCCCTACACAAGGCGTATGACATAGTCATGCATAAAGTTGCATGCCCTTTTACGGTTAACATATTATCTTAGTTCGCTATATTTATTCAAAGTGAATAATTTGGGATTCTCCACTTTTGAAATGGAGTAGATACCTCTTAAAAGCAATGTTTTAATGACCGTACCGGCCAAAATATCGGAAAGTTTAGTGGTATGAAATTTGATGGATCAATCGTGGTTTTGTGCCGTTTCAACTGTTTGTAATCATAATGAAAATATATATATATGACAATTAATAGCAAAATAACGTACGGATGAATTAATAATCAAACCGAATAATATTGGTCGTATATAGAATTAAAATGAAGTCTAAAATCCTAAAATATAGACTTCATATATCTATAATTATATGCGTAAGTAAAACTATATTTCATATAAAAATTCATATTTTCAAAAAAGTATATAACCTGAAATAAAGTTGTGATATGCTACAATTCTATTTTTTAATTGAAAAAAGAATATATTTGTTAAAAATAAATAAAATTATTTGTGTAATTAGACCGATGTTAGTGGAGATAATACTATTTAATTTTTATATCTAATTATGTGGCTGGAAAAATAAAATCACAATATGGAGGCTAACATATTAATTGAGGATAGGTTTGCATTGTATATTTAATTTGATGTCTAGATTTATTCTTTTAGATTCGTCAAGTAAATCGAACTAAAATGATATGAACTTAATAGAGTTCGGTGGTAAAGTACACTATGATATGGTTGACCGATAAGAAGTATGGACACACGGCAATTAATAATGTTCCTACACAAGGCGTATGACATAGTCATGCATAAAGTTGCATGCCCTTTTACGGTTAACATATTATCTTAGTTCGCTATATTTATTCAAAGTGAATAATTTGGGATTCTCCACTTTTGAAATGGAGTAGATACCTCTTAAAAGCAATGTTTTAATGACCGTACCGGTCAAAATATCGGAAAGTTTAGTGGTATGAAATTTTATAGATCAACCGTGGTTTTGTGTCGTTTCAACGGTTTGTAATAATAATGAAAAAATATATATGACAATTCATAGCAAAATATTGTATGGATGAATTAATAATCAAACCGAATAATATTGGTCGTATATAGAATTAAAATGTAGTTTAAAATCCTAAAATATAGACTTCATATATCTATAATTATATGCATAAGTAAAACTATATTTCAAATAAAAATTCATATTTTCAAAAAAGTATATAACCTGAAATAAAGTTGTGATATGATACAATTCTATCTTTTAATTGAAAAAAGAATATATTTGTTAAAAATAAATAAAATTATTTGTGTAATTAGACCGATGTTAGTGGAGATAATACTATTTAATTTTTATATCTAATTATGTGGCTGGAAAAATAAAATCACAATATGGAGGCTAACATATTAATTGAGGATAGGTTTGCATTGTATATTTAATTTGATGTCTAGATTTATTCTTTTAAATTCGTCAAGTAAATCGAACTAAAATGATATGAACTTAATAGAGTTCGGTGGTAAAGTACACTATGATATGGTTGACCGATAAGAAGTATGGACGCACGGCAATTAATAATGTCCCTACACAAGGCGTATGACATAGTCATGCATAAAGTTGCATGCCCTTTTACGGTTAACATATTATCTTAGTTCGCTATATTTATTCAAAGTGAATAATTTGGGATTCTCCACTTTTGAAATGGAGTAGATACCTCTTAAAAGCAATGTTTTAATGACCGTACCGGCCAAAATATCGGAAAGTTTAGTGGTATGAAATTTGATGGATCAATCGTGGTTTTGTGCCGTTTCAACCGTTTGTAATCATAATGAAAATATATATATGACAATTAATAGCAAAATAACGTACGGATGAATTAATAATCAAACCGAATAATATTGGTCGTATATAGAATTAAAATGTAGTTTAAAATCCTAAAATATAGACTTCATATATCTATAATTATATGCGTAAGTAAAACTATATTTCATATAAAAATTCATATTTTCAAAAAAGTATATAACCTGAAATAAAGTTGTGATATGCTACAATTCTATTTTTTAATTGAAAAAAGAATATATTTGTTAAAAATAAATAAAATTATTTGTGTAATTAGACCGATGTTAGTGGAGATAATACTATTTAATTTTTATATCTAATTATGTGGCTGGAAAAATAAAATCACAATATGGAGGCTAACATATTAATTGAGGATAGGTTTGCATTGTATATTTAATTTGATGTCTAGATTTATTCTTTTAAATTCGTCAAGTAAATCGAACTAAAATGATATGAACTTAATAGAGTTCGGTGGTAAAGTACACTATGATATGGTTGACCGATAAGAAGTATGGACGCACGGCAATTAATAATGTCCCTACACAAGGCGTATGACATAGTCATGCATAAAGTTGCATGCCCTTTTACGGTTAACATATTATCTTAGTTCGCTATATTTATTCAAAGTGAATAATTTGGGATTCTCCACTTTTGAAATGGAGTAGATACCTCTTAAAAGCAATGTTTTAATGACCGTACCGGCCAAAATATCGGAAAGTTTAGTGGTATGAAATTTGATGGATCAATCGTGGTTTTGTGCCGTTTCAACTGTTTGTAATCATAATGAAAATATATATATGACAATTAATAGCAAAATAACGTACGGATGAATTAATAATCAAACCGAATAATATTGGTCGTATATAGAATTAAAATGTAGTTTAAAATCCTAAAATATAGACTTCATATATCTATAATTATATGCATAAGTAAAACTATATTTCAAATAAAAATTCATATTTTCAAAAAAGTATATAACCTGAAATAAAGTTGTGATATGATACAATTCTATCTTTTAATTGAAAAAAGAATATATTTGTTAAAAATAAATAAAATTATTTGTGTAATTAGACCGATGTTAGTGGAGATAATACTATTTAATTTTTATATCTAATTATGTGGCTGGAAAAATAAAATCACAATATGGAGGCTAACATATTAATTGAGGATAGGTTTGCATTGTATATTTAATTTGATGTCTAGATTTATTCTTTTAAATTCGTCAAGTAAATCGAACTAAAATGATATGAACTTAATAGAGTTCGGTGGTAAAGTACACTATGATATGGTTGACCGATAAGAAGTATGGACGCACGGCAATTAATAATGTCCCTACACAAGGCGTATGACATAGTCATGCATAAAGTTGCATGCCCTTTTACGGTTAACATATTATCTTAGTTCGCTATATTTATTCAAAGTGAATAATTTGGGATTCTCCACTTTTGAAATGGAGTAGATACCTCTTAAAAGCAATGTTTTAATGACCGTACCGGCCAAAATATCGGAAAGTTTAGTGGTATGAAATTTGATGGATCAATCGTGGTTTTGTGCCGTTTCAACTGTTTGTAATCATAATGAAAATATATATATGACAATTAATAGCAAAATAACGTACGGATGAATTAATAATCAAACCGAATAATATTGGTCGTATATAGAATTAAAATGAAGTCTAAAATCCTAAAATATAGACTTCATATATCTATAATTATATGCGTAAGTAAAACTATATTTCATATAAAAATTCATATTTTCAAAAAAGTATATAACCTGAAATAAAGTTGTGATATGATACAATTCTATTTTTTAATTGAAAAAAGAATATATTTGTTAAAAATAAATAAAATTATTTGTGTAATTAGACCGATGTTAGTGGAGATAATACTATTTAATTTTTATATCTAATTATGTGGCTGGAAAAATAAAATCACAATATGGAGGCTAACATATTAATTGAGGATAGGTTTGCATTGTATATTTAATTTGATGTCTAGATTTATTCTTTTAGATTCGTCAAGTAAATCGAACTAAAATGATATGAACTTAATAGAGTTCGGTGGTAAAGTACACTATGATATGGTTGACCGATAAGAAGTATGGACGCACGGCAATTAATAATGTCCCTACACAAGGCGTATGACATAGTCATGCATAAAGTTGCATGCCCTTTTACGGTTAACATATTATCTTAGTTCGCTATATTTATTCAAAGTGAATAATTTGGGATTCTCCACTTTTGAAATGGAGTAGATACCTCTTAAAAGCAATGTTTTAATGACCGTACCGGCCAAAATATCGGAAAGTTTAGTGGTATGAAATTTGATGGATCAATCGTGGTTTTGTGCCGTTTCAACCGTTTGTAATCATAATGAAAATATATATATGACAATTAATAGCAAAATAACGTACGGATGAATTAATAATCAAACCGAATAATATTGGTCGTATATAGAATTAAAATGTAGTTTAAAATCCTAAAATATAGACTTCATATATCTATAATTATATGCGTAAGTAAAACTATATTTCATATAAAAATTCATATTTTCAAAAAAGTATATAACCTGAAATAAAGTTGTGATATGCTACAATTCTATTTTTTAATTGAAAAAAGAATATATTTGTTAAAAATAAATAAAATTATTTGTGTAATTAGACCGATGTTAGTGGAGATAATACTATTTAATTTTTATATCTAATTATGTGGCTGGAAAAATAAAATCACAATATGGAGGCTAACATATTAATTGAGGATAGGTTTGCATTGTATATTTAATTTGATGTCTAGATTTATTCTTTTAGATTCGTCAAGTAAATCGAACTAAAATGATATGAACTTAATAGAGTTCGGTGGTAAAGTACACTATGATATGGTTGACCGATAAGAAGTATGGACGCACGGCAATTAATAATGTCCCTACACAAGGCGTATGACATAGTCATGCATAAAGTTGCATGCCCTTTTACGGTTAACATATTATCTTAGTTCGCTATATTTATTCAAAAAGTGAATAATTTTGGATTCTCCACTTTTGAAATGGAATAGATACCTCTTAAAAGCAATGTTTTAATAACCGTACCGGCCAAAATATCGAAAAGTTTAGTGGTATGAAATTTGATGGATCAACCGTGGTTTTGTGCCGTTTCAACTGTTTGTAATAATAATGAAAATAATATATATGACAATTCATAGCAAAATACCGTACGGATGAATGAATAATCAAACCGAATAATATTGGTCGTATATAGAATTAAAATGTATTTTAAAATCCTAAAATATAGACTTCATATATCTATAATTATATGCGTAAGCAAAACTATATTTCATATAAAAATTCATATTTTCAAAAAAGTATATAACCTGAAATAAAGTTGTGATATGCTACAATTCTATTTTTTAATTGAAAAAAGAATATATTTGTTAAAAATAAATAAAATTATTTGTGTAATTAGACCGATGTTAGTGGAGATAATACTATTTAATTTTTATATCTAATTATGTGGCTGGAAAAATAAAATCACAATATGGAGGCTAACATATTAATTGAGGATAGGTTTGCATTGTATATTTAATTTGATGTCTAGATTTATTCTTTTAAATTCGTCAAGTAAATCGAACTAAAATGATACGAACTTAATAGAGTTCGGTGGTAAAGTACACTATGATATGGTTGACCGATAAGAAGTATGGACGCACGGCAATTAATAATGTCCCTACACAAGGCGTATGACATAGTCATGCATAAAGTTGCATGCCCTTTTACGGTTAACATATTATCTTAGTTCGCTATATTTATTCAAAGTGAATAATTTGGGATTCTCCACTTTTGAAATGGAGTAGATACCTCTTAAAAGCAATGTTTTAATGACCGTACCGGCCAAAATATCCGAAAGTTTAGTGGTATGAAATTTGATGGATCAATCGTGGTTTTGTGCCGTTTCAACTGTTTGTAATCATAATGAAAATATATATATGACAATTAATAGCAAAATAACGTACGGATGAATTAATAATCAAACCGAATAATATTGGTCGTATATAGAATTAAAATAAAGTCTAAAATCCTAAAATATAGACTTCAGATATCTATAATTATATACGTAAGTAAAACTATATTTCATATAAAAATTCATATTTTCAAAAAAGTATATAACCTGAAATAAAGTTGTGATATGATACAATTCTATCTTTTAATTGAAAAAAGAATATATTTGTTAAAAATAAATAAAATTATTTGTGTAATTAGACCGATGTTAGTGGAGATAATACTATTTAATTTTTATATCTAATTGTGTGGCTGGAAAAATAAAATCAAAATATGGAGGCTAACATATTAATTGAGGGTAGGTTTGCAATGTATATTAAATTTGATGTCTAGATTTATTCTTTTAAATTCGTCAAATAAATCGAACTAAAATGATATGAACTTAATAGAGTTCGGTGGTAAAGTACACTATGATATGGTTGACCGATAAGAAGTATGGACGCACGGCAATTAATAATGTCCCTACACAAGGTGTATGACATAGTCATGCATAAAGTTGCATGCCCTTTTACGGTTAACATATTATCTTAGTTCGCTATATTTATTCAAAGTCAATAATTTTGGATTCTCCACTTTTGAAATGGAGTAGATACCTCTTAAAAGCAATGTTTTAATGACCGTACCGGTCAAAATATCGGAAAGTTTAGTGGTATGAAATTTGATGGATCAATCGTGGTTTTGTGCCGTTTCAACTGTTTGTAATCATAATGAAAATATATATATGACAATTAATAGAAAAATAACGTACGGATGAATTAATAATCAAACCGTATAATATTGGTCGTATATAGAATTAAAATAAAGCCTAAAATCCTAAAATATAGACTTCAGATATCTATAATTATATGCGTAAGCAAAACTATATTTCATATAAAAATTCATATTTTCAAAAAAGTATATAACCTGAAATAAAGTTGTGATATGCTACAATTCTATTTTTTAATTGAAAAAAGAATATATTTGTTTTAAATAAATAAAATTATTTGTGTAATTAGACCGATGTTAGTGGAGATAATACTATTTAATTTTTATATCTAATTATGTGGCTGGAAAAATAAAATCACAATACAGAGGCTAATATATTAATTGAGGATAGGTTTGCATTGTATATTTAATTTGATGTCTAGATTTATACTTTATATTCGTCAAGTAAATCGAACTAAAATGATATGAACTTAATAGACTTCGGTGGTAAAGTACACTATGATATGGTTGACCGATAAGAAGTATGGACGCACAGCAATTAATAATATCCCTACAGAAGGCGTATGACATAGTCATGCATAAAGTTGCATGCCCTTTTACGGTTAACATATTATCTTAGTTCGCTATATTTATTCAAAGTGAATAATTTTGGATTCTCCACTTTTGAAATGGAGTAGATACCTCTTTAAAGCAATGTTTTAATGACCGTACCGGCCATAATATCGAAAAGTTTAGTGGTATGAAAATTGATGGATCAACCGTGGTTTTGTGCCGTTTCAACTGTTTGTAATAATAATGAAAATAATATATATGACAATTCATAGCAAAATACCGTACGGATGAATGAATAATCAAACCGAATAATATTGGTCGTATATAGAATTAAAATGTATTTTAAAATCCTAAAATATAGACTTCATATATCTATTATTATATGCGTAAGTAAAATTATATTTCAAACAAAAATTGATATTTTCAAAAAAGTATATAACCTTTAAATAAAGTTGTGATATGATACAATTCTATTGTTTTATTGAAAAGAGAATGTATTTGTTAAAAATAAATAAAATTATTTATGTAATTGGACTGATGTTAGTGGAGATCATACTATTTAATTTTTATATCTAATTTTGTGGCTGGAAAAATAAAATCACAATATGGAGGCTAACATATTACTTGAGGATAGGTTTGCATTGTATATTTAATTTGATGTCTAGATTTATTCTTTTAGATTCGTCAAGTAAATGGAACTAAAATGATATGAACTTCATAGACTTCGGTGGTAAAGTACACTATGATATGGTTGACCGATAAGAAGTATGGCCGCACGGCAATTAATAATGTCCCTACACAAGGCGTATGACATAGTCATGCATAAAGTTGCATGCCCTTTTACGGTTAACATATCTTCTTAGTTCGCTATATTTATTCAAAGTGAATAATTTGGGATTCTCCACTTTTGAAATGGAGTAGATACCTCTCAAAAGCAATGTTTTAATGACCGTACCGGTCATAATATCGAAAAGTTTAGTGGTATGAAATTTGATGGATCAACCGTGGTTTTGTGCCATTTCAACTGTTTGTAATAATAATGAAAAAATATATATGACAATTCATAGCAAAATACCGTACGGATGAATTCATAATCAAACCGAATAATATTGGTCGTATATAGAATTAAAATGTAGTTTAAAATCCTAAAATATAGACTTCATATATCTATAATTATATGCGTAAGTAAAATTATATTTCAAATAAAAATTCATATTTTCAAAAAAGTATATAACCTTTAAATAAAGTTGTGATATGATACAATTAAAATTTTTTATTGAAAAAAGAATATATTTGTTAAAAATAAATAAAATTATTTGTGTAATTAGACCGATGTTAGTGGAGATAATACTATTTAATTTTTATATCTAATTATGTGGCTGGAAAAATAAATTCACAATATGGAGGCTAACATATTAATTGAGGATAGGTTTGCATTGCATATTTAATTTGATGTCCAGAATTATTCTTTTAGATTCGTCAAGTAAATCGAACTAAAATGATATGAACTTCATAGAGTTCGGTGGTAAAGTACACTATGATATGGTTGACCGATAAGAAGCATGGACGCACGACAATTAATAATGTCCCAACACAAGGCGTATGACATAGTCATGCATAAAGTTGCATGCCCTATTACGGTTAACATATCATCTTAGTTCGCTATATTTATTCAAAGTGAATAATTTGGGATTCTCCACTTTTGAAATGGAGTACATACCTCTTTAAAGCAATGTTTTAATGACCGTACCGGCCAAAATATCAGAAAGTTTAGTGGTATGAAATTTGATGGATCAATCGTGGTTCTGTGCCGTTTCAATTGTTTGTAATAATAATGAAAAAATATATATGACAGTTAATAGAAAAATAACGTACAGATGAATTAATAATCTAACCGAATAATATTGGTCGTATATAGAATTAAAATGTAGTTTAAAATCCTAAAATATAGACTTCATATATCTATAATTATATGCGTAAGAAAAACTATATTTCATATAAAAATTTATATTTTCAAGAAAATATATAACCTTTAAATAAAGTTGTGATATGATACAATTCTATTTTTAATTGAAAAAAATGTATTTGTTAAAAATAAATAAAATTATTTGTGTAATTAGACTGATCTTAATGGAGATAATACTATTTAATTCTTATATCTAATTATGTGGCTGGAAAAATAAAATGACGATATGGAGCCTAACATATTAATTGAGGATAGGTTTGCATTGTATATTTAATTTGATGTGTAGATTTATTCTTTTAGATTCGTCAAGTAAATAGAACTAAAATGATATGAAATTTATAGAGTTCGGTGGTAAAGTACACTATGATATGGTTGACCAATAAGAAGTATGGACGCACGGCAATTAATAATGTCCCTACACAAGGCGTATGACATAGTCATGCAAAAATTTGCATGCCCTTTTACGGTTAACATATCATCTTAGTTCGCTATATTTATTCAAAGTGAATAATTTGGGATTCTCCACTTTTGAAATGGAGTAGATACCTCTTAAAAGCAATGTTTTAATGACCGTACCGGCCAAAATATCGGAAAGTTTAGTGGTATGAAATTTGATGGATCAACCGTGGTTTTGTGCCGTTTCAACCGTTTGTAATAATAATGAAAAAATATATATGACAATTAATAGCAAAATAACGTACGGATGAATTAATAATCAAACCGAATAATATTGGTCGTATATAGAATTAAAATGTAGTTTAAAATCCTAAAATATAGACTTCATATATCTATAATTATATGCATAAGTAAAACTATATTTCATATAAAAATTCATATTTTAAAAAAAGTATATAACCTTTAAATAAAGTTGTGATATGATACAATTAAATTTTTTAATTGAAAAAAGAATATATTTGTTAAAAATAAATAAAATTATTTGTGTAATTAGACCGATGTTAGTGGAGATAATACTATTTAATTTTTATATCTAATTATGTGGCTGGAAAAATAAAATCACAATATGGAGGCTAACATATTAATTGAGGATAGGTTTGCATTGCATATTTAATTTGATGTCCAGAATTATTCTTTTAGATTCGTCAAGTAAATCGAACTAAAATGATATGAACTTCATAGAGTTCGGTGGTAAAGTACACTATGATATGGTTGACCGATAAGAAGTATGGACGCACGGCAATTAATAATGTCCCAACACAAGGCGTATGACATAGTCATGCATAAAGTTGCATGCCCTATTACGGTTAACATATCATCTTAGTTCGCTATATTTATTCAAAGTGAATAATTTGGGATTCTCCACTTTTGAAATGGAGTAGATACCTCTTAAAAGCAATGTTCTAATTACCGTACCGGCCATAATATGGGAAAGTTTAGTGGTATGAAATTTGATGGATCCATCGTGGTTTTGTGCCGTTTCAACTGTTTGTAATAGTAATGAAAAAATATATATGACAATTAATAGCAAAATAACGTACGGATGAATTAATATGATAAGTTTGACCTATAAGAAATATGGTTGCACCCTAATAAATAATGATCCCATACATGGCGTATGAGACAATCTTGCATGCAGCTGCCTGCCCCCTAACGGTTAACGTCTCACCGTAGTTGGTTATATTTTATGAAAAGTCAATAATAGTTTGGGATTCTCCACTTTTGAAATGGAGTACGTACCCGTTAAAAGCAATATTTTCATAACCGTACCGACCATAATATCGTAAAGTCTAGTGGTAAGAAATTTGATGGTTCAACCGTGCCTTTCTATCCTTTCAACTGGTTGTAAAAATAAAGAAAATATATATATGACAATTAATAGCAAAATAATTTACAGAGAATTAATAATCAAACCAGATAATACAAGTCGTATATAGAATTAAAAAGTAGTAAAAAATCCTAAAATCTTGACTTCATATATCTATAATAATATGTGTAAGTAAAACTATATTTCATATAATAATTCATATCTTCAAAAAAATATATAACCAAAAATTATGTTTTGATAAGATATAATTTTATTTTTTATAGATATTTTATTTTAGGATTGATTATAGAATGAATTTGTTAAAAATAAATAAAGTTATTTCTGTAATTAGACTGATGTTAGTGTAGATAATATTGTTTGTCTGTTAGATTCGTCAAGTAAACCGAACTAAAATGATATGAAATTCATGTATTTTGGTGGTAAAGAACACGATGATAAGTTTGACCTATAAAAAATATGGTTGCACCCTAATCAATAATGATCCCATACATGGCGTATGAGATAATCTTGCATACAGCTGCATGCCCCCTAACGGTTAACGTCTCACCATAGTTGGCTATATTTTATGAAAAGTGAATAATTTGGGCTTCTCCACTTTTGAAATGGAGTACGTACCCCTTAAAAGAAATATTTTCACAACTGTACCGACCATAATACCGTAAAGTCTAGTGGTAAGAATTTGATTGTTCAACCGTGCCTTTGTATCCTTTCAACTGGTTGTAAAAATAAAGAAAATATATATATGACAATTAATAGCAAAATAATTTACAGAGAATTAATAATCAAACCAGATAATACAAGTCGTATATAGAATTAAAAAGTAGTAAAAAATCCTAAAATCTTGACTTCATATATCTATAATAATATGTGTAAGTAAAACTATATTTCATATAATAATTCATATCTTCAAAAAAATATATAACCAAAAATTATGTTTTGATAAGATATAATTTTATTTTTTATAGATATTTTATTTTAGGATTGATTATAGAATGAATTTGTTAAAAATAAATAAAGTTATTTCTGTAATTAGACTGATGTTAGTGTAGATAATATTGTTTAACTTTTTTATAATTATGTAACTGAAAAAATATAATCACAATATGGTGCTTAACTTATTAATTGAGGATAGGTTTGCATTGTATATTTAATTTGATGTCTAGGTTTGTCTTTTAGATTCGTCAAGTAAACCGAACTAAAATGATATGAAATTCATGTATTTTGGTGGTAAAGAACACGATGATAAGTTTGACCTATAAAAAATATGGTTGCACCCTAATCAATAATGATCCCATACATGGCGTATGAGATAATCTTGCATACAGCTGCATGCCCCCTAACGGTTAACGTCTCACCATAGTTGGCTATATTTTATGAAAAGTGAATAATTTGGGATTCTCCACTTTTGAAATGGAGTACGTACCCCTTAAAAGAAATATTTTCACAACTGTACCGACCATAATACCGTAAAGTCTAGTGGTAAGAATTTGATTGTTCAACCGTGCCTTTGTATCCTTTCAACTGGTTGTAAAAATAAAGAAAATATATATATGACAATTAATAGCAAAATAATTTACAGAGAATTAATAATCAAACCGGATAATACAGGTCGTATATAGAATTAAAAAGTAGTAAAAAATCCTAAAATCTTGACTTCATATATCTATAATAATATGCGTAAGTAAAACTATATTTCATATAATAATTCATATCTTCAAAAAAATATATAACCAAAAATTATGTTTTGATAAGATATAATTTTATTTTTTATAGATATTTTATTTTAGGATTGGTTATAGAATGAATTTGTTAAAAATAAATAAAGTTATTTCTGTAATTAGACTGATGTTAGTGTAGATAATATTGTTTAATTTTTTTATAATTATGTAACTGAAAAAATATAATCACAATATGGAGGTTAACTTATTAATTGAGGATAGGTTTGCATTGTATATTTAATTTGATGTCTAGGTTTGTCTTTTAGATTCGTCAAGTAAACCGAACTAAAATGATATGATATTCATATATTTTGGTGGTAAAGAACACGATGATAAGTTTGACCTATAAGAAATATGGTTGCACCCTAATCAATAATGATCCCATACATGGCGTATGAGATAATCTTGCATACAGCTGCATGCCCCCTAACGGTTAACGACTCACCATAGTTGGCTATATTTTATGAAAAGTGAATAATTTGGGATTCTCCATTTTTGAAATGGAGTACGTACCCCTTAAAAGCAATGTTTTCATACCCGTACCGACCATAATATCGTAAAGTCTAGTGGTAAGAAATTTGATGGTTCAACCGTGCCTTTGTATCCTTTCAACTGGTTGTAATAATAAAGAATATATATATATGACAATTAATAGCAAAATAATTTACAGAGTATTAATAATCAAACCGAATAATACAGGTTGTATATAGAATTAAAAAGTAGTAAAAAATCCTAAAATCTAGACTTCATATATCTATAATAATATGCGTAAGTAGAACTATATTTCATATAATAATTCATATCTTTAAAAAAGTATATAACCAAAAATTATTGTTTGATAAGATATAATTTTATTTTTATAGATATTTTATTTTAGGATTGATTATAGAATAAATTTGTTAAAAATAAATAAACACATTTGTGTAATTAGACTGATGTTACTGTAGATAATATTGTTTATTTTTTTATAATTAAGTTACAATAAAAACATAATCATAATATGGAGGCTAACATATTAATGGAGGATAGGTTTGCATTTTATATTTAATTTTATGTATAGGTTCTAATACTAAAGAAAATATAGATATGACAATTGATAGCAAACTAATTTACGGGTGAATTAATAATCAAACCGGATAATACTGGTTGTATACTGAATTAAAAAGTAATTTAAAATCCTAAAATCTAGACTTCATATATCTATAATTATATGCATAAGTAAAACTAGAATTCATTTAAGAATTCATATCTTCAAAAAGTTATATATCTCATAACTAAGTTGTGATAAGATACAATTCTATTTTTTGTAGATATTTTATTTTTAATAGAAAAAACAATGTATTTTTTTAATATAAATAAACTTATTTGAGTAATTGGACTGTTGTTAGTGTACATAATATTGTTCAATTGTTTTATAATTATGTAACTGAAAAAATATAATCAAAATATGGAGGCCAACATATTAATGGAGGATAGGTTAGCATTGCATATTTAATTTCATGTCTAGGTTTGTTCTTTTAAATTCGTCAAGTAAAACGAGCTAAAATGATATTAAACTCATATATTTTGGTGATAAAGTACCCAATGATAACGTTACCTATAAAAAATATGGTTGCACCCTAATCAAAAATGTTCCCGCACATGGCGTATGAGACAGTTAAGCATACGGTACATGCCCTCTTACGGTTAACGTCTCACCGTAGTTGGCTATATTTTATGAAAGTGAATAAGTTAGGGTTCTCCACTTTTAAAATGGAGTACATACCTCTCAAATGCAATGTTTTCATAACCGTACCGTCCATAATGTTGGAAAGTTTAGTGGTATGAAATTTGATGGTTCAACCGTGCTTTTCTACCCTTTCAACGAGTTGTAATAATAAACAAACTATATATGACAATTAATAGAAAAATAATTTACGGAGAAATAATGATCAAACCGGATAATATTGATTGTATATAGAATTAAAAAGTAGTTTAAAGTCCTAGAATCTAGACGTCATATATATATAATTATATGCGTAACCAAACCTATAATTCATTTAAGAATTCATATCTTCAAAAAAATATATATCTTAAAATTAAGTTGTGATAAGATACAATTCTATTTTTTATAGATATTTTATTTCTTAATAGAAAAAACAATGTATTTGTTAAAAATAAATAAACTTATTTGAGTAATTGGCCTAATGTGAGTGTAGATAATATTGTTCAATTTCTTTTATAATTATGTAACTGAAAAATTAGAATCACAATATGGAGGCTAACATAATAATTGATGATAGGTTTGAATTGTATATTCAATTTGATGTCTAGGTTTGTTCCTTTAGATTCGTTAAGGAAAACGAACTAAAATGATATTAAATTCATATATTTTGGTGGTAAAAAATTCAATGATAAGGTTGACCTATAAAAAATATGGTTGCACCCTAATCAATAATGTTCCCACACATGGCATATGAGACATTCATGCATACAGCTGCATACCCTCTTACGGTTAACATCTCACCGTAGTTGGCTATATTTTATGAAAAGTGAATGATTTGGGATTCTCCACTTTTGAAATGGAGTACATACCTCTTAAATGCAATGTTTTCATAACCGTACCGTCCATAATGTTGGAAAGTTTAGTGATATGAAATTTTGATGGCTCAATTGTGCTTTTGTACCCTTTCAACAGGTTCTAGTAATAAAGAAAATATATATGAAAATTAATAGAAAAGTAATTGACGGATGAATTAATAATCAAACCGGATAATACTGGTTGTATATAAAATCAAAAAGTAGTTTAAAATTATAAAATCTAGACTTCATATATCTATAATTATATGCATAAGTAAAACTATATTTCATTTATGAATTCATATCTTCCAAAAGGTATATATCTTATAATTAAGTTGTGATAAGATACAATTCTATTTTTAAAGATATTTTCTTTCATAGAAAAAACAATGTATTTGTTAAAAATAAATAAACTTATTTGAGTAATTGGACAGATGTTAGTGTAGATAATATTGTTTAATTTTTTTATAATTATGTAACTAAAAAATTTTAATCACAATATGGAGGCTAACATATTAATTGATGATAGGTTTGAATTCTATATTCAATTTGATGTCTAGGTTTGTTCTTTTAGATTCGTCAAATAAAACAAACTAAAATGATAATAAGTTCTTATATTATGGTGGTAAAGAACACGGCGATAAGGTTACCTATAAGAAATATGGTTGCACCCTAATCTATAATGTTCCCACACATGGCGTATGAGACGGTTATGCATACATACACCGCATGCCCTCTTACTGTTAACGTCTCACCGTCGTTGGTAATATTTTATGAAAGTGAATAAGTTAGGATTCTCCACTTTTCAAATGGAGTACATACCTCTTAAATGCAATGTTTTCATAACCGAACCGTCAACAGTATTGGAAAGGTTAGGGGTATGAAATTTGATGGTTCAACCGTGCTTTTGTACCCTTTCAACATGTTCTAGTAATAAAGAAAATATATATGAAAATTAATAGAAAAATAATTGACGGATAAATTAATAATCAAACCGGATAATACTGGTTGTATATAAAATCAAAAAGTAGTTTAAAATCCTAAAATCTAGACTTCATATATCTATAATTATATGCGTAAGTAAAAGTATATTTTATATAAGAATTCATGTCTTCAAGAAAGTATATAACCTAAAATTAAGATGTGCTATGATTCAATTCCATTTTTATTGTAATTTTATTTTTTAATTCAAAAAAGAATGTATTTGGTAAAACTAAATAAACTTATTTGTATAATTAGACTAATATTAGTGTAAATAATATTATTTATTTTGTATATATAATGATGTAACTGAAAAAATATAACCACAATATGGAGGCTAACATATTAACTAATGATAGGTTTGAATTGTATATTGAATTTGATGTCTATGTTTGTTGTTTTAGATTCGTCAAGTAAAACAAACTAAAATGATATTAAATTCATATATTTTTGTGGTAAAGAACACAATGATAAGGTTACCTATAAGAAATATGGTTGCACCCTAATCTATAATGTTCCCACACATGGCGTATGAGACAGTTATGCATACAGCTGCATGCCCTCTTACGGTTAACGTCTCACCGTCGTTGGCAATATTTTATGAAAGTGAATAAGTTAGGATTCTCCACTTTCCAAATGGAGTACATACCTCTTAAAAGCAATGTTTTCATAACCGAACCGTCCACAGTATTGGAAAGGTTAGGGGTATGAAATTTGATGGTTCAACCGTGCTTTTGTACCCTTTCAACCAGATGTAATAATAAAAAAAATATATATAAAAATTAATAGAAAAATAATTTACGGAGAATTAATGATAAAACTGGATAATACTGGTTGTATATAGAATTAAAAAGTAGTTCAAAATCCGAAAATCTATACGTCATATCTCTATAATTATCTGCGTAACTAAACCTATAATTCATTTATGAATTCATATCTTCAAAAAAGTATATATCTTAAAATTAAGTTGTGATAAGATATAATTCTATTTTTTATAGATTTTTTATTTCTTAATAGAAAAAACAATGTAGTTGTTAAAAATAAATAAAATTATTTGAGTAAATGGACTGATGTTACTTATAGATAATATTGTTCAATTTGTTTTATAATTATGTAACTGAAAAATTATAATCACAATATGGATGCTAACATATTAATTGATGATAGGTTTGAATTGTATATTCAATTTGATGTCTAGGTTTGTTCTTTTAGATTCGTCAAGTAATACGAACTAAAATGATATTAAATTCATATATTTTTGTGGTAAAGAACACAATGATAAGGTTACCTATAAGAAATATGGTTGCACCCTAATCTATAATGTTCCCACACATGGCGTATGAGACGATTATGCATACGGTACTCGCATGCCCTCTTACGGTTAACGTCTCACCGTCGTTGGCAATATTTTATGAAAGTGAATAAGTTAGGATTCTCCACTTTCCAAATGGAGTACATACCTCTTAAAAGCAATGTTTTCATAACCGAACCGTCCACAGTATTGGAAAGGTTAGGGGTATGAAATTTGATGGTTCAATCGTGCTTTTGTACCCTTTCAACCAGATGTAATAATAAAAAATATATATATAAAAATTAATAGAAAAATAATTTACGGAGAATTAATGATAAAACTGGATAATACTTGTTGTATATAGAATTAAAAAGTAGTTCAAAATCCGAAAATCTATACGTCATATCTCTATAATTATCTGCGTAACTAAACCTATAATTCATTTATGAATTCATATCTTCAAAAAAGTATATATCTTAAAATTAAGTTGTGATAAGATATAATTCTATTTTTTATAGATTTTTTATTTCTTAATAGAAAAAACAATGTAGTTGTTAAAAATAAATAAAATTATTTGAGTAAATGGACTGATGTTACTGTAGATAATATTGTTCAATTTGTTTTATAATTATGTAACTGAAAAATTATAATCACAATATGGAAGCTAACATATTAATTGATGATAGGTTTGAATTCTATATTCAATTTGATGTCTAGGTTTGTTCTTTTAGATTCGTCAAGTAATACGAACTAAAATGATATTAAATTCATATATTTTTGTGGTAAAGAACACAATGATAAGGTTACCTATAAGAAATATGGTTGCACCCTAATCTATAATGTTCCCACACATGGCGTATGAGACAGTTATGCATACAGCTGCATGCCCTCTTACGGTTAACGTCTCACCGTCGTTGGCAATATTTTATGAAAGTGAATAAGTTAGGATTCTCCACTTTCCAAATGGAGTACATACCTCTTAAAAGCAATGTTTTCATAACCGAACCGTCCACAGTATTGGAAAGGTTAGGGGTATGAAATTTGATGGTTCAACCGTGCTTTTGTACCCTTTCAACCAGATGTAATAATAAAAAATATATATATATAAATTAATAGAAAAATAATTTACGGAGAATTAATGATAAAACTGGATAATACTGGTTGTATATAGAATTAAAAAGTAGTTTAAAATCCGAAAATCTATACGTCATATCTCTATAATTATCTGCGTAACTAAACCTATAATTCATTTATGAATTCATATCTTCAAAAAAGTATATATCTTAAAATTAAGTTGTGATAAGATATAATACAATTCTTCTTTCTTAGATATTTTATTTTTAATAGAAAAAACAATGTATTTTTTTAATATAAATAAACTTATTTGAGTAATTGGACTGTTGTTAGTGTACATAATATTGTTCAATTGTTTTATAATTATGTAACTGAAAAAATATAATCAAAATATGGAGGCCAACATATTAATGGAGGATAGGTTAGCATTGCATATTTAATTTCATGTCTAGGTTTGTTCTTTTAAATTCGTCAAGTAAAACGAGCTAAAATGATATTAAACTCATATATTTTGGTGATAAAGTACCCAATGATAACGTTACCTATAAAAAATATGGTTGCACCCTAATCAAAAATGTTCCCGCACATGGCGTATGAGACAGTTAAGCATACAGCTGCATGCCCTCTTACGGTTAACGTCTCACCGTAGTTGGCTATATTTTATGAAAGTGAATAAGTTAGGGTTCTCCACTTTTAAAATGGAGTACATACCTCTCAAATGCAATGTTTTCATAACCGTACCGTCCATAATGTTGGAAAGTTTAGTGGTATGAAATTTGATGGTTCAACCGTGCTTTTCTACCCTTTCAACGAGTTGTAATAATAAACAAACTATATATGACAATTAATAGAAAAATAATTTACGGAGAAATAATGATCAAACCGGATAATATTGATTGTATATAGAATTAAAAAGTAGTTTAAAGTCCTAGAATCTAGACGTCATATATATATAATTATATGCGTAACCAAACCTATAATTCATTTAAGAATTCATATCTTCAAAAAAATATATATCTTAAAATTAAGTTGTGATAAGATACAATTCTATTTTTTATAGATATTTTATTTCTTAATAGAAAAAACAATGTATTTGTTAAAAATAAATAAACTTATTTGAGTAATTGGCCTAATGTGAGTGTAGATAATATTGTTCAATTTCTTTTATAATTATGTAACTGAAAAATTAGAATCACAATATGGAGGCTAACATAATAATTGATGATAGGTTTGAATTGTATATTCAATTTGATGTCTAGGTTTGTTCCTTTAGATTCGTTAAGGAAAACGAACTAAAATGATATTAAATTCATATATTTTGGTGGTAAAAAATTCAATGATAAGGTTGACCTATAAAAAATATGGTTGCACCCTAATCAATAATGTTCCCACACATGGCATATGAGACATTCATGCATACGTGCATACCCTCTTACGGTTAACATCTCACCGTAGTTGGCTATGTTTTATGAAAAGTGAATGATTTGGGATTCTCCACTTTTGAAATGGAGTACATACCTCTTAAATGCAATGTTTTCATAACCGTACCGTCCATAATGTTGGAAAGTTTAGTGGTATGAAATTTTGATGGCTCAATTGTGCTTTTGTACCCTTTCAACAGGTTCTAGTAATAAAGAAAATATATATGAAAATTAATAGAAAAGTAATTGACGGATGAATTAATAATCAAACCGGATAATACTGGTTGTATATAAAATCAAAAAGTAGTTTAAAATTATAAAATGTAGACTTCATATATCTATAATTATATGCATAAGTAAAACTATATTTCATTTATGAATTCATATCTTCCAAAAGGTATATATCTTATAATTAAGTTGTGATAAGATACAATTCTATTTTTAAAGATATTTTCTTTCATAGAAAAAACAATGTATTTGTTAAAAATAAATAAACTTATTTGAGTAATTGGACAGATGTTAGTGTAGATAATATTGTTTAATTTTTTTATAATTATGTAACTAAAAAATTTTAATCACAATATGGAGGCTAACATATTAATTGATGATAGGTTTGAATTCTATATTCAATTTGATGTCTAGGTTTGTTCTTTTAGATTCGTCAAATAAAACAAACTAAAATGATAATAAGTTCTTATATTATGGTGGTAAAGAACACAGCGATAAGGTTACCTATAAGAAATATGGTTGCACCCTAATCTATAATGTTCCCACACATGGCGTATGAGACAGTTATGCATACAGCTGCATGCCCTCTTACTATTAACGTCTCACCGTCGTTGGTAATATTTTATGAAAGTGAATAAGTTAGGATTCTCCACTTTTCAAATGGAGTACATACCTCTTAAATGCAATGTTTTCATAACCGAACCGTCAACAGTATTGGAAAGGTTAGGGGTATGAAATTTGATGTTTCAACCGTGCTTTTGTACCCTTTCAACATGTTCTAGTAATAAAGAAAATATATATGAAAATTAATAGAAAAATAATTGACGGATGAATTAATAATCAAACCGGATAATACTGGTTGTATATAAAATCAAAAAGTAGTTTAAAATCCTAAAATCTAGACTTCATATATCTATAATTATATGCGTAAGTAAAAGTATATTTTATATAAGAATTCATGTCTTCAAGAAAGTATATACCTAAAATTAAGATGTGCTATGATTCAATTCCATTTTTATTGTAATTTTATTTTTCAATTCAAAAAAGAATGTATTTGGTAAAACTAAATAAACTTATTTGTATAATTAGAGTAATATTAGTGTAAATAATATTATTTATTTTTTATATATTATGATGTAACTGAAAAAATATAACCACAATATGGAGGCTAACATATTAACTAATGATAGGTTTGAATTGTATATTGAATTTGATGTCTATGTTTGTTGTTTTAGATTCGTCAAGTAAAACAAACTAAAATGATATTAAATTCATATATTTTTATGGTAAAGAACACAATGATAAGGTTACCTATAAGAAATATGGTTGCACCCTAATCTATAATGTTCCCACACATGGCGTATGAGACAGTTATGCATACAGCTGCATGCCCTCTTACGGTTAACGTCTCACCGTCGTTGGCAATATTTTATGAAAGTGAATAAGTTAGGATTCTCCACTTTCCAAATGGAGTACATACCTCTTAAAAGCAATGTTTTCATAACCGAACCGTCCACAGTATTGGAAAGGTTAGGGGTATGAAATTTGATGGTTCAACCGTGCTTTTGTACCCTTTCAACCAGATGTAATAATAAAAAATATATATATAAAAATTAATAGAAAAATAATTTACGGAGAATTAATGATAAAACTGGATAATACTGGTTGTATATAGAATTAAAAAGTAGTTCAAAATCCGAAAATCTATACGTCATATCTCTATAATTATCTGCGTAACTAAACCTATAATTCATTTATGAATTCATATCTTCAAAAAAGTATATATCTTAAAATTAAGTTGTGATAAGATATAATTCTATTTTTTATAGATTTTTTATTTCTTAATAGAAAAAACAATGTAGTTGTTAAAAATAAATAAAATTATTTGAGTAAATGGACTGATGTTACTATAGATAATATTGTTCAATTTGTTTTATAATTATGTAACTGAAAAATTATAATCACAATATGGAAGCTAACATATTAATTGATGATAGGTTTGAATTGTATATTCAATTTGATGTCTAGGTTTGTTCTTTTAGATTCGTCAAGTAAAACAAACTAAAATGATATTAAATTCATATATTTTTGTGGTAAAGAACACAATGATAAGGTTACCTATAAGAAATATGGTTGCACCCTAATCTATAATGTTCCCACACATGGCGTATGAGACAGTTATGCATACAGCTGCATGCCCTCTTACGGTTAACGTCTCTCCGTCGTTGACAATATTTTATGAAAGTGAATAAGTTAGGATTCTCCACTTTCCAAATGGAGTACATACCTCTTAAAAGCAATGTTTTCATAACCGAACCGTCCACAGTATTGGAAAGGTTAGGGGTATGAAATTTGATGGTTCAATCGTGCTTTTGTACCCTTTCAACCAGATGTAATAATAAAAAATATATATATAAAAATTAATAGAAAAATAATTTACGGAGAATTAATGATAAAACTGGATAATACTAGTTGTATATAGAATTAAAAAGTAGTTCAAAATCCGAAAATCTATACGTCATATCTCTATAATTATCTGCGTAACTAAACCTATAATTCATTTATGAATTCATATCTTCAAAAAAGTATATATCTTAAAATTAAGTTGTGATAAGATATAATTCTATTTTTTATAGATTTTTTATTTCTTAATAGAAAAAACAATGTAGTTGTTAAAAATAAATAAAATTATTTGAGTAAATGGACTGATGTTACTATAGATAATATTGTTCAATTTGTTTTATAATTATGTAACTGAAAAATTATAATCACAATATGGAAGCTAACATATTAATTGATGATAGGTTTGAATTGTATATTCAATTTGATGTCTAGGTTTGTTCTTTTAGATTCGTCAAGTAAAACAAACTAAAATGATATTAAGTTCTTATATTTTTGTGGTAAAGAACACAGCGATAAGGTTACCTATAAGAAATATGGTTGCACCCTAATCTATAATGTTCCCACACAAGGCGTATGAGACAGTTATGCATACATGTGCATGCCTTCTTACGGTTAACGTCTCACCGTCGTTGGTAATATTTTATGAAAGTGAATAAGTTAGGATTCTCCACTTTTCAAATGGAGTACATACCTCTTAAATGCAATGTTTTCATAACCGAACCGTCCACAATATTGGAAAGGTTAGGGGTATGAAATTTGATGGTTAAACCGTGCTTTTGTACCCTTTCAACAGGTTCTAGTAATAAATAAAATATATATGAAAATTAATAGAAAAATAATTTACGGAGAATTAATGATAAAACTGGATAATACTGGTTGTATATAGAATTAAAAAGTAGTTCAAAATCCGAAAATCTATACGTCATATATCTATAATTATATGCGTTAGTAAAAATATATTTTATATAATAATTCATGTCTTCAAGAAAGTATATAACCTAAAATTAAGATGTGCTACGATTCAATTCCATTTTTATTGTAATTTTATTTTTTAATTCAAAAAAGAATGTATTTGGTAAAACTAAATAAACTTATTTGTATAATTAGACTAATATTAGTGTAAATAATATTATTTATTTTTTATATATAATGATGTAACTGAAAAAATATAATCACAATATGGAGGCTAACATATTAACTAATGATAGGTTTGAATTGTATATTCAATTTGATGTCTATATTTGTCGTTTTAGATTCGTCAAGTAATACAAACTAAAATAATATTAAATTCATATATTTTTGTGGTAAAGAACACAATGATAAGATTACCTATAAGAAATATGGTTGCACCCTAATCTATAATGTTCCCACACATGGCGTATGAGACAGTTATGCATACAGCTGCATGCCCTCTTACGGTTAACGTCTCACCGTCGTTGGTAATATTTTATGAAAGTGAATAAGTTAGGATTCTCCACTTTTCAAATGGAGTACATTCCTCTTAAATGCAATGTTTTCATAACCGAACCGTCCACAGTATTGGAAAGGTTAGGGGTATGAAATTTGATGGTTAAACCGTGCTTTTGTACCCTTTCAACAGGTTCTAGTATAAAAGAAAATATATATGAAAATTAATAGAAAAATAATTGACGGATGAATTAATAATCAAACCGGATAATACTGGTTGTATATAAAATCAAAAAGTAGTTTAAAATCCTAAAATCTAGACTTCATATATCTATGATTATATGCGTAAGTAAAAGTATATTTTATATAAGAATTCATGTCTTCAAGAAAGTATATAACCTAAAATTAAGATGTGCTATGATTCAATTCCATTTTTATTGTAATTTTATTTTTTAATTCAAAAAAGAATGTATTTGGTAAAACTAAATAAACTTATTTGTATACTTAGACTAATATTAGTGTAAATAATATTATTTATTTTTTATATATAATGATGTAACTGAAAAAATATAATCACAATATGGAGGCTAACATATTAACTAATGATAGGTTTGAATTGTATATTCAATTTGATGTCTATGTTTGTCGTTTTAGATTCGTCAAGTAAAACAAACTAAAATGATATTAAATTCATATATTTTTGTGGTAAAGAACACAATGATAAGGTTACCTATAAGAAATATGACTGCACCCTAATCTATAATGTTCCCACACATGGCGTATGAGACAGTTATGCATACAGCTGCATGCCCTCTTACCGTTAACTTCTCACCGTCGTTGGCAATATTTTATGAAAGTGAATAAGTTAGGATTCTCCACTTTCCAAATGGAGTACATACCTCTTAAAAGCAATATTTTCATAACCGTACCGTCCACAGTATTGGAAAGGTTAGGGGTATGAAATTTGATGGTTAAACCGTGCTTTTGTACCCTTTCAACAGGTTCTAGTATAAAAGAAAATATATATGAAAATTAATAGAAAAATAATTGACGGATGAATTAATAATCAAACCGGATAATACTGGTTGTATATAAAATCAAAAAGTAGTTTAAAATCCTAAAATCTAGACTTCATATATCTATGATTATATGCGTAAGTAAAAGTATATAACCTTAAATTAAGTTGTGATCAGATATAATTCTATTTTTTACAGGTACTTTATTTTTTAATTGATTAAACAATGAATTTGTTAATAATAAATGAACTTATTTGACTAACGAGATTGATGTTAGTGTAGATAATATTATTTAATTTTTTTTTGTAATTATGTAACTGAAAAAATATAATCACAATACGGAGGCTAGCATATTAATTGAGGATTGGTTTGCATTGTATATTTAATTTGATGTCTAGGTTTGTTCATTTAGATTCGTCAAGTAAACAGAACTAAAATGATATGAAATTCATATATTTTGGTGGTAAAGAACACAATGATAAGGTTGACCTATAAGAAGTATGGACGCACCCTAATCAATAATGTTCCCACACATGGCGTATGAGATAGTCATGCATACAGTTGCATGCCCTCTTACGGTTAACGTCTCACTATAGTCGGCTATATTTTATGAAATGTGTATAATATGGGATTCCGCACTTTTGAAATGGTGTACAAACCTCTTAAATGCAATGTTTTCATAACCGTACCGTCCATAATATTGGAAAGTTTAGTGGTATGACATTTGATGGTTCAACCGTGCTATTGTACCCTTTCAACTAGTTCTAATAATAAAGAAAATATATACATACATATATATATATATATATATATATGACAATTAATAGGAAAATAATCTACATATGAACTAATAATCAAACCGTATAATACTAGTCGTGTATAGAATTAAAAAGTAGTTTACAACCCTAAAATGTAGACTTCATATATCTATAATTATATGCGTAAGTAAAACTATATTTCATTTAAGAATTCATATCTTCAAAAAAGTATATAACCTTAAATTAAGTTGTGATCAGATACAATTCTATTTTTTACAGGTACTTTATTTTTTAATTGATTAAACAATGAATTTGTTAATAATATATGAACTTATTTGACTAACGAGACTGATGTTAGTGTAGATTATATTATTTAATTTTTTTTTGTAATTATGTAACTGAAAAAATATAATCACAATACGGAGGCTAGCATATTAATTGAGGATAGGTTTGCATTGTATATTTAATTTGATGTCTAGTTTTTTTCTTTTAGATTCGTCAAGAAAATCGAACTAATATAATATGAAATTCATATATTTTTGTGGTAAAGAACACAATTATAAGGTTGACCTATAAGAAGTATTGACGCACCCTAGTCAATAATATTCCCACACATGGCGTATCACTCATACAGTCATGCATACAGATGCATACCCTCTTACGGTTAATGTCTCACCGTTTTAGGCTATATTTTATGAAAACTGAATAATATGGGATTCCCCACTTTTGAAATGGAGTACATACCTCTTAAATGAAATGTTTTCATAACCGTACCATCCATAATATTGGAAAGTTTAGTGGTATGACATTTGATGGTTCAACCGTGCTTTTGTACCCTTTCAACTGGTTCTAATAATAAAGAATATATATATATATATATATATATATGACAATTAATAACAAAATAATCTACGGATGAACTAATAATCAAACCGGATAATACTAGTCGTGTATAGAATTAAAAAGTAGTTTAAAACCCTAAAATCTAGACTTCATATATCTATAATTATATGGGTAAGTAAAACTTTATTTCATTTAAAAATTCATATTTTCAAAAAAGTATATAACCAAAAATTAAGTTGTGATAAGATACAATTCTATTTTGTATAGATATTTTATTTTTTAAATGATAAAAGAATAAATTTATTAATAATAAATGAACTTATTTGAGTAATTAGACTTATGTTAGTGTAGATAATACTGTTTAACATTTTTTGTAATTATGTAAATGAAAAAATATAATCACAATATGGAGGCTAGGATATTAATTGAGGATTGGTTTGCATTGTATATTTAATTTGATGTCTAGTTTTGTTCTTTTAGATTCGTCAAGTAAACCGAACTAAAATAATCTGAAATTCATATATTTTTATGGTAAAGAACACAATGATAAGGTTACGTATGAGAAATACGGTTGCACCCTAATCAAGAATGTTCCCACACGTGATGTATGAGACAGTTATGCATACAGCTGCATACCCTCTTACGGTTAACGTCTCACCATCGTCGGCAATATTTTATGAAAGTGAATAAGTTAGGATTCTCCACTTTTCAAATGGAGTACATACCTCTTAAATGCTATGTTTTCATAACCGAACCGTCCACAGTATCGGAAAGGTTAGGGGTATGAAATTTAATGGTTCAACCGTGCTTTTGTACCCTTTCAAAGAGTTGTAATAATAATAAAAATATATATACGAAAATTAATAGAAAAATAATTTACGGAGAATTAATGATCAAACCGGATAATACCGGTTGTATATAGAATTAAAAAGTAGTTTAAAATCCTAAAATCTAGACGTCATATGTCTATAATTATATGCGTAACTAAACCCATAATGCATTTACGAATTCATATCTTCAAAAAAGTATATATCTTAAAATTAAGTTGTGATAAGACACAATTCTAATTTTTATAGATATTTTATTTCTTAATAGAGAAAACAATGTATTTGTTAAAAATAAATAAACTTATTTGAGTAATTAAACTGATGTTAGTGTAGATAATATTGTTCAATTTGTTTTGTAATTATGGAACTGAAAAATTATAATCACAATATGGAGGCTAACATATTAATTGATGATAGGTTTGAATTATATATTCAATTTGATGTCTAGGTTTGTTCTTTTAGATTCGTCAAGTAAAACAAACTAAAATGGTATTAAGTTCATATATTTTTGTGGTAAAGAACACAATGATAAGGTTACCAATAAGAAATATGGTTGCACCCTAATCTATAATGTTCCCACACATGGCGTATGAGACAGTTATGCATACAGCTGCATGCCCTCTTACGGTTAACGTCTCACCGTCATTGGCAATATCTTATGAAAGTGAATAAGTTAGGATTCTCCACTTTTAAAATGGAGTACATACCTCTTAAATGCAATGTTTTCATAACCGAACCGTCCACAGTATTTGAAAGGTTAGGGGTATGAAATTTAATGGTTCAACCGTGCTTTTGTACCCTTTCAACGAGTTGTAATAATAAAAATATATATATGAAAATTAATAGATAAATAATTGACGGATCAATTAATAATCAAACTGGATAATACTAGTTGTATATAAAATCCTAAAATCTAGACTTCATATATCTATAATTATATGCGTAACTAAACCTATAATTCATTTATGAATTCATATCTTCAAAAAAGTATATATTTTAAAATTAAGTTGTGATAAGATATAATTCAATTTTTATAGATATTTTATTTCTTAATAGGAAAAACAATGTATTTGTTAAAACTAAATAAACTTATATGAGTAATTGGACTAATGTTAGTGTAGATAATATTGTTCAATTTTTTTTATAATTATGTAACTGAAAAATTATAATCACAATATGGAGGATAACATATTAATTGATGATAGGTTTGAATTGTATATTCAATTTGATGTCTAGGTTAGTTCTTTTAGATTCGTCAAGTAAAACGAACTAAAATGATATTAAATTCATATATTTTTGTGGTAAAGAACACAATGATAAGGTTACGTATGAGAAATACGGTTGCACCCTAATCAAGAATGTTCCCACACGTGATGTATGAGACAGTTATGCATACAGCTGCATACCCTCTTACGGTTAACGTCTCACCATCGTCGGCAATATTTTATGAAAGTGAATAAGTTAGGATTCTCCACTTTTCAAATGGAGTACATACCTCCTAAATGCTATGTTTTCATAACCGAACCGTCCACAGTATTGGAAAGGTTAGGGGTATGAAATTTGGTGGTTCAACCGTGCTTTTGTACCCTTTCAACAGGTTCTAGTAATAAAGAAAATATATATGAAAATTAATAGAAAAATAATTGACGATCAATTAATAATCAAACCGAATAATACTAGTTGTATATAAAATCAAAAAGTAGTTTAAAATCCTAAAATCTAGACTTCATATATCTATAATTATATGCGTAACTAAACCTATAATTCATTTATTTATTCATATCTTCAAAAACTATATATTTTAAAATTAAGTTATGATAAGATAGAATTCTATTTTTTTTTTAATTATGTTAGTGTAGATAATATTTTTCAATTTTTTTAATAATTATGTAACTGAAAAATTATAATCACAATACGGAGGCTAACATATTAATTGATGATAGGTTTGAATTGTATATTCAATTTGATGTCTAGGTTTGTTCTTTTAGATTCGTCAAGTAAAACGAACTAAAATGATATTAAATTCATATATATTTGTGGTAAAGAACACAATGATAAGGTTACGTATGAGAAATATGGTTGCACCCTAATCAAGAATGTTCCCACACGTGATGTATGAGACAGTTATGCATACAGCTGCATACCCTCTTACGGTTAACGTCTCACCATCGTCAACAATATTTTATGAAAGTGAATAAGCTAGGATTCTCCACTTTTCAAATGGCGTACATACCTCTTAAATGCAATGTTTTCATAACCGAACCGTCCACAGTATCGGAAAGGTTAGGGGTATGAAATTTGATGGTTCAACCGTGCTTTTGTACCCTTTCAACAGGTTCTAGTAATAAAGAAAATATATATGAAAATTAATAGAAAAATAATTGACAGATCAATTAATAATCAAACTGGATAATACTAGTTGTATATAAAATCAAAAAGTAGTTTAAAATCCTAAAATCTAGACTTCATATATCTATAATTTTATGCGTAAGTAAAAGTATATTTTATATAAGAATTAATGTCTTCAAGAACGTATATAACCTAAAATTAAGATGTGCTATGATTCAATTCCATTTTTATTGTAATTTTATTTTTTAATTCAAAAAAAATGTATCTTTTAACACTAAATAAACTTATTTGTATAATTAGATTAATATAAGTGTAAATAATATTATTTATTTTTTATATATAATTATGTAACTGAAAAAGTATAATCACAATATGGAGGCTAACTTATTAATTGATGATAGGTTTGAATTGTATATTCAATTTGATGTCTAGGTTTGTTCTTTTAGATTCGTCAAGTAAAACAAACTAAAATGATATTAAGTTCATATATTTTTGTGGTAAAGAACACAATGATAAGGTTACCTATAAGAAATATGGTTGCACCCTAATCTATATGTTCCCACATATGGTGTATGAGACAGTTATGCAAGCAAACTTGCATGCCCTCTTACGGTTAACGTCTCACCGTCGTTGGCAATATTTTATGAAAGTGAATAAGTTAGGATTCTCCACTTTTAAAATGGAGTACATACCTCTTAAATGCGATGTTTTCATAACCGAACCGTCCACAGTATTTGAAAGGTTTGGGGTATGAAATTTAATGGTTCAATCGTGCTTTTGTACCCTTTCAACGAGTTGTAATAATAAAAAAAATATATATGAAAATTAATAGAAAAATAATTTAGAGAGAATTAATGATCAAACCTTATAATACTGGTTGTATAGAGAATTAAAAAGTAGTTTAAAATCCTAAAATCTAGACGTCATATGTCTATAATTATATGCGTAACTAAACCCTTAATTCATTAATGAATTCATATCTTCAAAAAAGTATATATCTTAAAATTAAGTTGTGATAAGACACAATTCTAATTTTTATAGATATTTTATTTCTTAATAGAGAAAACAATGTATTTGTTGAAAATAAATAAACTTATTTGAGTAATTAAACTGATGTTAGTGTAGATAATATTGTTCAATTTGTTTTATAATTATGTAACTGAAAAATTATAATCACAGTATGGAGGGTAAAATATTAATTGATGATAGGTTTGAATTGTATATTCAATTTGATGTACAGGTTTGTTCTTTTAGATTCATCAAGTAAAACGAACTAAAATGATATTAAATTCATAAATTTTTGTGATAAAAAACACAATAATAAGGTTACCTATAAGAAATATGGTTGCACCCTAATCTATAATGTTCCCACATATGGTGTATGAGACAGTTATGCATACAGCTGCATGCCCTCTTACAGTTAACTTCTCACCGTCGTTGGTAATATTTTATGAAAGTGAATAAGTTAGGATTCTCCACTTTTAAAATGGAGTACATACCTCTTAAATGCAATGTTTTCATAACCGAACCGTCCACAGTATTTGAAAGGTTAGGGGTATGAAATTTAATGGTTCAACCGTGCTTTTGTACCCTTTCAAAGAGTTGTAATAATAATAAAAATATATATACGAATATTAATAGAAAAATAATTTACGGAGAATTAATGATCAAACCGGATAATACTGGTTGTATATAGAATTAAAAAGTAGTTTAAAATCCTAAAATCTAGACGTCATATGTCTATAATTATATGCGTAACTAAACCCATAATGCATTTACGAATTCATATCTTCAAAAAAGTATATATCTTAAAATTAAGTTGTGATAAGACACAATTCTAATTCTTATAGATATTTTATTTCTTAATAGAGAAAACAATGTATTTGTTAAAAATAAATAAACTTATTTGAGTAATTAAACCGATGTTAGTGTAGATAATATTGTTCAATTTGTTTTGTAATTATGGAACTGAAAAATTATAATCACAATATTGAGGCTAACATATTAATTGATGATAGGTTTGAATTATATATTCAATTTGATGTCTAGGTTTGTTCTTTTAGATTCGTCAAGTAAAACAAACTAAAATGGTATTAAGTTCATATATTTTTGTGGTAAAGAACACAATGATAAGGTTACCTATAAGAAATATGGTTGCACCCTAATCTATAATGTTCCCACACATGGCGTACGAGACAGTTATGCATACAGCCGCATGCCCTCTTACGGTTAACGTCTCACCGTCATTGGTAATATTTTATGAAAGTGAATAAGTTAGGATTCTCCACTTTTAAAATGGAGTACATACCTCTTAAATGCAATGTTTTCATAACTGAACCGTCCATAGCATTTGAAAGGTTAGGGGTATGAAATTTAATGGTTAAACCGTGCTTTTGTACCCTTTCAACGAGTTGTAATAATAAAACAAATATATATGAAAATTAATTGAAAAATAATTTACATAGAATTAATGATCAAACCTTATAATACTGGTTGTATATAGAATAAAAAAGTAGTTTAAAATCCTAAAATCTAGACGTCATATGTCTATAATTATATGCGTAACTAAACCCATAATTCATTAACGAATTCATATCTTCAAAAAAGTATATATCTTAAAATTAAGTTGTGATAAGACACAATTCTAATTTTTATAGATATTTTATTTCTTAATAGACAAAACAATGTATTTGTTGAAAATAAATAAACTTATTTGAGTAATTGAGCTGATGTTAGTGTAGATAATATTGTTCTATATGTTTTATAATTATGTAACTGAAAAATTATAATCACAATATGGAGGCTAACATATTAATTGATGATAGGTTTGAATTGTATATTCAATCTGATGTCTAGGTTTGTTCTTTTAGATTCATCAAGTAAAATAAAATAAAATGATATTAAGTTCATATATTTTTGTGGTAAAGAACACAATGATAAGGTTACCTATAAGAAATATGGTTGCACCCTAATCTATAATGTTCCCACATATGGTGTATGAGACAGTTATTCATACAGCTGCATGCCCTCTTACAGTTAACGTCTCACCGTCGTTGGTAATATTTTATGAAAGTGAATAAGTTAGGATTCTCCACTTTTAAAATGGAGTACATACCTCTTAAATGCAATGTTTTCATAACCGAACCGTCCACAGTATTTGAAAGGTTAGGCGTATGAAATTTAATGGTTCAACCGTGCTTTTGTACCCTTTCAAAGAGTTGTAATAATAATAAAAATATATATACGAAAATTAATAGAAAAATAATTTACGGAGAATTAATGATCAAACCGGATAATACTGGTTGTATATAGAATTAAAAAGTAGTTTAAAATCCTAAAATCAAGACGTCATATGTCTATAATTATATGCGTAACTAAACCCATAATGCATTTACGAATTCATATCTTCAAAAAAGTATATATCTTAAAATTATGTTGTGATAAGACACAATTCTATTTTTTATAGATATTTTATTTCTTAATAGAGAAAACAATGTATTTGTTAAAAATAAATAAATTTATTTGAGTAATTAAACTGATGTTAGTGTAGATAATATTGTTCAATTTGTTTTGTAATTATGGAACTGAAAAATTATAATCACAATATGGAGGCTAACATATTAATTGATGATAGGTTTGAATTATATATTCAATTTGATGTCTAGGTTTGTTCTTTTAGATTCGTCAAGTAAAACAAACTAAAATGGTATTAAGTTCATATATTTTTGTGGTAAAGAACACAATGATAAGGTTACCTATAAGAAATATGGTTGCACCCTAATCTATAATGTTCCCACACATGGCGTATGAGACAGTTATGCATACAGCTGCATGCCCTCTTACGGTTAACGTCTCACCGTCATTGGTAATATTTTATGAAAGTGAATAAATTAGGATTCTCCACTTTTAAAATGGAGTACATACCTCTTAAATGCAATGTTTTCATAACTGAAACCGTCCATAGCATTTGAAAGGTTAGGGGTATGAAATTTAATGGTTCAACCGTGCTTTTGTACCCTTTCAACGAGTTGTAATAATAAAACAAATATATATGAAAATTAATTGAAAAATAATTTACATAGAATTAATGATCAAACCTTCTAATACTGGTTGTATATAGAATAAAAAAGTAGTTTAAAATCCTAAAATCTAGACGTCATATGTCTATAATTATATGCGTAACTAAACCCATAATTCATTAACGAATTCATATCTTGAAAAAAGTATATATCTTAAAATTAAGTTGTGATAAGACACAATTCTAATTTTTATAGATATTTTATTTCTTAATAGACAAAACAATGTATTTGTTGAAAATAAATAAACTTATTTGAGTAATTGAGCCGATGTTAGTGTAGATAATATTGTTCTATATGTTTTATAATTATGTAACTGAAAAATTATAATCACAATATGGAGGCTAACATATTAATTGATGATAGGTTTGAATTGTATATTCAATCTGATGTCTAGGTTTGTTCTTTTAGATTCATCAAGTAAAATAAACTAAAATGATATTAAGTTCATATATTTTTGTGGTAAAGAACACAATGATAAGGTTACCTATAAGAAATATGGTTGCACCCTAATCTATAATGTTCCCACATATGGTGTATGAGACAGTTATTCATACGAACTCGCATGCCCTCTTACAGTTAACGTCTCACCGTCGTTGGTAATATTTTATGAAAGTGAATAAGTTAGGATTCTCCACTTTTAAAATGGAGTACATACCTCTTAAATGCAATGTTTTCATAACCGAACCGTCCAGAGTATTTGAAAGGTTAGGCGTATGAAATTTAATGGTTCAACCGTGCTTTTGTACCCTTTCAAAGAGTTGTAATAATAATAAAAATATATATACGAAAATTAATAGAAAAATAATTTACGGAGAATTAATGATCAAACCGGATAATACTGGTTGTATATAGAATTAAAAAGTAGTTTAAAATCCTAAAATCTAGACGTCATATGTCTATAATTATATGCGTAACTAAACCCATAATGCATTTACGAATTCATATCTTCAAAAAAGTATATATCTTAAAATTATGTTGTGATAAGACACAATTCTATTTTTTATAGATATTTTATTTCTTAATAGAGAAAACAATGTATTTGTTAAAAATAAATAAATTTATTTGAGTAATTAAACTGATGTTAGTGTAGATAATATTGTTCAATTTGTTTTGTAATTATGGAACTGAAAAATTATAATCACAATATGGAGGCTAACATATTAATTGATGATAGGTTTGAATTATATATTCAATTTGATGTCTAGGTTTGTTCTTTTAGATTCGTCAAGTAAAACAAACTAAAATGGTATTAAGTTCATATATTTTTTTGGTAAAGAACACAATGATAAGGTTACCTATAAGAAATATGGTTGCACCCTAATCTATAATGTTCCCACATATGGTGTATGAGACAGTTATTCATACAAGTTTCGCATGCCCTCTTACGGTTAACGTCTCACCGTCGTTGGTAATATTTTATGAAAGTGAATAAGTTAGGATTCTCCACTTTTAAAATGGAGTACATACCTCTTAAATGCAATGTTTTCATAACCGAACCGTCCGCAGTATTTGAAAGGTTAGGCGTATGAAATTTAATGGTTCAACCGTGCTTTTGTACCCTTTCAAAGAGTTGTAATAATAATAAAAATATATATACGAAAATTAATAGAAAAATAATTTACGGAGAATTAATGATCAAACCGGATAATACTGGTTGTATATAGAATTAAAAAGTAGTTTAAAATCCTAAAATCTAGACGTCATATGTCTATAATTATATGCGTAACAAAACCCATAATGCATTTACGAATTCATATCTTCAAAAAAGTATATATCTTAAAATTAAGTTGTGATAAGACACAATTCTAATTCTTATAGATATTTTATTTCTTAATAGAGAAAACAATGTATTTGTTAAAAATAAATAAACTTATTTGAGTAATTAAACTGATGTTAGTGTAGATAATATTGTTCAATTTGTTTTGTAATTATGGAACTGAAAAATTATAATCACAATATTGAGGCTAACATATTAATTGATGTTAGGTTTGAATTATATATTCAATTTGATGTCTAGGTTTGTTCTTTTAGATTCGTCAAGTAAAACAAACTAAAATGGTATTAAGTTCATATATTTTTGTGGTAAAGAACACAATGATAAGGTTACCTATAAGAAATATGGTTGCACCCTAATCTATAATGTTCCCACACATGGCGTACGAGACGATTATGCATACAATTGCATGCCCTCTTACGGTTAACGTCTCACCGTCATTGGTAATATTTTATGAAAGTGAATAAGTTAGGATTCTCCACTTTTAAAATGGAGTACATACCTCTTAAATGCAATGTTTTCATAACTGAACCGTCCATAGCATTTGAAAGGTTAGGGGTATGAAATTTAATGGTTCAACCGTGCTTTTGTACCCTTTCAACGAGTTGTAATAATAAAACAAATATATATGAAAATTAATTGAAAAATAATTTACATAGAATTAATGATCAAACCTTATAATACTGGTTGTATATAGAATAAAAAAGTAGTTTAAAATCCTAAAATCTAGACGTCATATGTCTATAATTATATGCGTAACTAAACCCATAATTCATTAACGAATTCATATCTTCAAAAAAGTATATATCTTAAAATTAAGTTGTGATAAGACACAATTCTAATTTTTATAGATATTTTATTTCTTAATAGACAAAACAATGTATTTGTTGAAAATAAATAAACTTATTTGAGTAATTGAGTTGATGTTAGTGTAGATAATATTGTTCTATATGTTTTATAATTATGTAACTGAAAAATTATAATCACAATATGGAGGCTAACATATTAATTGATGATAGGTTTGAATTGTATATTCAATCTGATGTCTAGGTTTGTTCTTTTAGAGTCATCAAGTAAAATAAACTAAAATGATATTAAGTTCATATATTTTTGTGGTAAAGAACACAATGATAAGGTTACCTATAAGAAATATGGTTGCACCCTAATCTATAATGTTCCCACACATGGCGTACGAGACGATTATGCATACAAGTGCATGCCCTCTTACGGTTAACGTCTCACCGTCATTGGTAATATTTTATGAAAGTGAATAAGTTAGGATTCTCCACTTTTAAAATGGAGTACATACCTCTTAAATGCAATGTTTTCATAACTGAACCGTCCATAGCATTTGAAAGGTTAGGGGTATGAAATTTAATGGTTCAACCGTGCTTTTGTACCCTTTCAACGAGTTGTAATAATAAAACAAATATATATGAAAATTAATTGAAAAATAATTTACATAGAATTAATGATCAAACCTTATAATACTGGTTGTATATAGAATAAAAAAGTAGTTTAAAATCCTAAAATCTAGACGTCATATGTCTATAATTATATGCGTAACTAAACCCATAATTCATTAACGAATTCATATCTTCAAAAAAGTATATATCTTAAAATTAAGTTGTGATAAGACACAATTCTAATTTTTATAGATATTTTATTTCTTAATAGACAAAACAATGTATTTGTTGAAAATAAATAAACTTATTTGAGTAATTGAGTCGATGTTAGTGTAGATAATATTGTTCTATATGTTTTATAATTATGTAACTGAAAAATTATAATCACAATATGGAGGCTAACATATTAATTGATGATAGGTTTGAATTGTATATTCAATCGATGTCTAGGTTTGTTCTTTTAGAGTCATCAAGTAAAATAAACTAAAATGATATTAAGTTCATATATTTTTGTGGTAAAGAACACAATGATAAGGTTACCTATAAGAAATATGGTTGCACCCTAATCTATAATGTTCCCACACATGGCGTATGAGACAGTTATGCATACAACTGCATGCCCTCTTACGGTTAACGTCTCACCGTCATTGGTAATATTTTATGAAAGTGAATAAGTTAGGATTCTCCACTTTTAAAATGGAGTACATACCTCTTAAATGCAATGTTTTCATAACTGAACCGTCCATAGCATTTGAAAGGTTAGGGGTATGAAATTTAATGGTTCAACCGTGCTTTTGTACCCTTTCAACGAGTTGTAATAATAAAACAAATATATATGAAAATTAATTGAAAAATAATTTACATAGAATTAATGATCAAACCTTATAATACTGGTTGTATATAGAATAAAAAAGTAGTTTAAAATCCTAAAATCTAGACGTCATATGTCTATAATTATATGCGTAACTAAACCCATAATTCATTAACGAATTCATATCTTCAAAAAAGTATATATCTTAAAATTAAGTTGTGATAAGACACAATTCTAATTTTTATAGATATTTTATTTCTTAATAGACAAAACAATGTATTTGTTGAAAATAAATAAACTTATTTGAGTAATTGAGCTGATGTTAGTGTAGATAATATTGTTCTATATGTTTTATAATTATGTAACTGAAAAATTATAATCACAATATGGAGGCTAACATATTAATTGATGATAGGTTTGAATTGTATATTCAATCTGATGTCTAGGTTTGTTCTTTTAGAGTCATCAAGTAAAATAAACTAAAATGATATTAAGTTCATATATTTTTGTGGTAAAGAACACAATGATAAGGTTACCTATAAGAAATATGGTTGCACCCTAATCTATAATGTTCCCACACATGGCGTACGAGACAGCTTATGCATACGAGTCGCATGCCCTCTTACGGTTAACGTCTCACCGTCATTGGTAATATTTTATGAAAGTGAATAAGTTAGGATTTTCCACTTTTAAAATGGAGTACATACCTCTTAAATGCAATGTTTTCATAACCGAACCGTCCACTGTATTTGAAAGGTTAGGGGTATGAAATTTAATGGTTCAACCGTGCTTTTGTACCCTTTCAACGAGTTGTAATAATAAAACAAATATATATGAAAATTAATTGAAAAATAATTTACATAGAATTAATGATCAAACCTTATAATACTGGTTGTATATAGAATAAAAAAGTAGTTTAAAATCCTAAAATCTAGACGTCATATGTCTATAATTATATGCGTAACTAAACCCATAATTCATTAACGAATTCATATCTTCAAAAAAGTATATATCTTAAAATTAAGTTGTGATAAGACACAATTCTAATTTTTATAGATATTTTATTTCTTAATAGACAAAACAATGTATTTGTTGAAAATAAATAAACTTATTTGAGTAATTGAGCTGATGTTAGTGTAGATAATATTGTTCTATATGTTTTATAATTATGTAACTGAAAAATTATAATCACAATATGGAGGCTAACATATTAATTGATGATAGGTTTGAATTGTATATTCAATCGATGTCTAGGTTTGTTCTTTTAGAGTCATCAAGTAAAATAAACTAAAATGATATTAAGTTCATATATTTTTGTGGTAAAGAACACAATGATAAGGTTACCTATAAGAAATATGGTTGCACCCTAATCTATAATGTTCCCACACATGGCGTACGAGACGCTTATGCATACGAGTGCATGCCCTCTTACGGTTAACGTCTCACCGTCATTGGTAATATTTTATGAAAGTGAATAAGTTAGGATTCTCCACTTTTAAAATGGAGTACATACCTCTTAAATGCAATGTTTTCATAACTAAACCGTCCATAGCATTTGAAAGGTTAGGGGTATGAAATTTAATGGTTCAACCGTGCTTTTGTACCCTTTCAACGAGTTGTAATAATAAAACAAATATATATGAAAATTAATTGAAAAATAATTTACATAGAATTAATGATCAAACCTTATAATACTGGTTGTATATAGAATAAAAAAGTAGTTTAAAATCCTAAAATCTAGACGTCATATGTCTATAATTATATGCGTAACTAAACCCATAATTCATTAACGAATTCATATCTTCAAAAAAGTATATATCTTAAAATTAAGTTGTGATAAGACACAATTCTAATTTTTATAGATATTTTATTTCTTAATAGACAAAACAATGTATTTGTTGAAAATAAATAAACTTATTTGAGTAATTGAGCTGATGTTAGTGTAGATAATATTGTTCTATATGTTTTATAATTATGTAACTGAAAAATTATAATCACAATATGGAGGCTAACATATTAATTGATGATAGGTTTGAATTGTATATTCAATCTGATGTCTAGGTTTGTTCTTTTAGAGTCATCAAGTAAAATAAACTAAAATGATATTAAGTTCATATATTTTTGTGGTAAAGAACACAATGATAAGGTTACCTATAAGAAATATGGTTGCACCCTAATCTATAATGTTCCCACACATGGCGTACGAGACAGTTATGCATACAGCTGCATGCCCTCTTACGGTTAACGTCTCACCGTCATTGGTAATATTTTATGAAAGTGAATAAGTTAGGATTCTCCACTTTTAAAATGGAGTACATACCTCTTAAATGCAATGTTTTCATAACCGAACCGTCCCTTGTATTTGAAAGGTTAGGGGTATGAAATTTAATGGTTCAACCGTGCTTTTGTACCCTTTCAAAGAGTTGTAATAATAATAAAAATATATATACGAAAATTAATAGAAAAATAATTTACGGAGAATTAATGATCAAACCGGATAATACTGGTTGTATATAGAATTAAAAAGTAGTTTAAAATACTAAAATCTAGACGTCATATGTCTATAATTATATGCGTAACTAAACCCATAATGCATTTACGAATTCATATCTTCAAAAAAGTATATATCTTAAAATTAAGTTGTGATAAGACACAATTCTAATTTTTATAGATATTTTATTTCTTAATAGAGAAAACAATGTATTTGTTAAAAATAAATAAACTTATTTGAGTAATTAAACTGATGTTAGTGTAGATAATATTGTTCAATTTGTTTTGTAATTATGGAACTGAAAAATTATAATCACAATATTGAGGCTAACATATTAATTGATGATAGGTTTGAATTATATATTCAATTTGATGTCTAGGTTTGTTCTTTTAGATTCGTCAAGTAAAACAAACTAAAATGGTATTAAGTTCATATATTTTTGTGGTAAAGAACACAATGATAAGGTTACCTATAAGAAATATGGTTGCACCCTAATCTATAATGTTCCCACACATGGCGTACGAGACAGCTTATGCATACAATCGCATGCCCTCTTACGGTTAACGTCTCACCGTCATTGGTAATATTTTATGAAAGTGAATAAGTTAGGATTCTCCACTTTTAAAATGGAGTACATACCTCTTAAATGCAATGTTTTCATAACTGAACCGTCCATAGCATTTGAAAGGTTAGGGGTATGAAATTTAATGGTTCAACCGTGCTTTTGTACCCTTTCAACGAGTTGTAATAATAAAACAAATATATATGAAAATTAATTGAAAAATAATTTACATAGAATTAATGATCAAACCTTATAATACTGGTTGTATATAGAATAAAAAAGTAGTTTAAAATCCTAAAATCTAGACGTCATATGTCTATAATTATATGCGTAACTAAACCCATAATTCATTAACGAATTCATATCTTCAAAAAAGTATATATCTTAAAATTAAGTTGTGATAAGACACAATTCTAATTTTTATAGATATTTTATTTCTTAATAGACAAAACAATGTATTTGTTGAAAATAAATAAACTTATTTGAGTAATTGAGCTGATGTTAGTGTAGATAATATTGTTCTATATGTTTTATAATTATGTAACTGAAAAATTATAATCACAATATGGAGGCTAACATATTAATTGATGATAGGTTTGAATTGTATATTCAATCTGATGTCTAGGTTTGTTCTTTTAGAGTCATCAAGTAAAATAAACTAAAATGATATTAAGTTCATATATTTTTGTGGTAAAGAACACAATGATAAGGTTACCTATAAGAAATATGGTTGCACCCTAATCTATAATGTTCCCACACATGGCGTACGAGACAGTTATGCATACAGCTGCATGCCCTCTTACGGTTAACGTCTCACCGTCATTGGTAATATTTTATGAAAGTGAATAAGTTAGGATTCTCCACTTTTAAAATGGAGTACATACCTCTTAAATGCAATGTTTTCATAACCGAACCGTCCACTGTATTTGAAAGGTTAGGGGTATGAAATTTAATGGTTCAACCGTGCTTTTGTACCCTTTCAAAGAGTTGTAATAATAATAAAAATATATATACGAAAATTAATAGAAAAATAATTTACGGAGAATTAATGATCAAACCGGATAATACTGGTTGTATATAGAATTAAAAAGTAGTTTAAAATACTAAAATCTAGACGTCATATGTCTATAATTATATGCGTAACTAAACCCATAATGCATTTACGAATTCATATCTTCAAAAAGTATATATCTTAAAATTAAGTTGTGATAAGACACAATTCTAATTTTTATAGATATTTTATTTCTTAATAGAGAAAACAATGTATTTGTTAAAAATAAATAAACTTATTTGAGTAATTAAACTGATGTTAGTGTAGATAATATTGTTCAATTTGTTTTGTAATTATGGAACTGAAAAATTATAATCACAATATTGAGGCTAACATATTAATTGATGATAGGTTTGAATTATATATTCAATTTGATGTCTAGGTTTGTTCTTTTAGATTCGTCAAGTAAAACAAACTAAAATGGTATTAAGTTCATATATTTTTGTGGTAAAGAACACAATGATAAGGTTACCTATAAGAAATATGGTTGCACCCTAATCTATAATGTTCCTACACATGGCGTACGAGACAGTTATGCATACAGCCGCATGCCCTCTTACGGTTAACGTCTCACCGTCATTGGTAATATTTTATGAAAGTGAATAAGTTAGGATTCTCCACTTTTAAAATGGAGTACATACCTCTTAAATGCAATGTTTTCATAACTGAACCGTCCATAGCATTTGAAAGGTTAGGGGTATGAAATTTAATGGTTCAACCGTGCTTTTGTACCCTTTCAACGAGTTGTAATAATAAAACAAATATATATGAAAATTAATTGAAAAATAATTTACATAGAATTAATGATCAAACCTTATAATACTGGTTGTATATAGAATAAAAAAGTAGTTTAAAATCCTAAAATCTAGACGTCATATGTCTATAATTATATGCGTAACTAAACCCATAATTCATTAACGAATTCATATCTTCAAAAAAGTATATATCTTAAAATTAAATTGTGATAAGACACAATTCTAATTTTTATAGATATTTTATTTCTTAATAGACAAAACAATGTATTTGTTGAAAATAAATAAACTTATTTGAGTAATTGAGCTGATGTTAGTGTAGATAATATTGTTCTATATGTTTTATAATTATGTAACTGAAAAATTATAATCACAATATGGAGGCTAATATATTAATTGATGATAGGTTTGAATTGTATATTCAATCTGATGTCTAGGTTTGTTCTTTTAGAGTCATCAAGTAAAATAAACTAAAATGATATTAAGTTCATATATTTTTGTGGTAAAGAACACAATGATAAGGTTACCTATAAGAAATATGGTTGCACCCTAATCTATAATGTTCCCACATATGGTGTATGAGACAGTTATTCATACAGTATCGCATGCCCTCTTACAGTTAACGTCTCACCGTCGTTGGTAATATTTTATGAAAGTAAATAAGTTAGGATTCTCCACTTTTAAAATGGAGTACATACCTCTTAAATGCAATGTTTTCATAACCGAACCGTCCAGAGTATTTGAAAGGTTAGGGGTATGAAATTTAATGGTTCAACCGTGCTTTTGTACCCTTTCAAAGAGTTGTAATAATAATAAAAATATATATACGAAAATTAATAGAAAAATAATTTACGGAGAATTAATGATCAAACCGGATAATACTGATTGTATATAGAATTAAAAAGTAGTTTAAAATCCTAAAATCTAGACGTCATATGTCTATAATTATATGCGTAACTAAACCCATAATTCATTAACGAATTCATATCTTCAAAAAAGTATATATCTTAAAATTAAGTTGTGATAAGACACAATTCTAATTTTTATAGATATTTTATTTCTTAATAGAGAAAACAATGTATTTGTTAAAAATAAATAAACTTATTTGAGTAATTAAACTGATGTTAGTGTAGATAATATTGTTCAATTTGTTTTGTAATTATGGAACTGAAAAATTATAATCACAATATGGAGGCTAACATATTAATTGATGATAGGTTTGAATTATATATTCAATTTGATGTCTAGGTTTGTTCTTTTAGATTCGTCAAGTAAAACAAACTAAAATGGTATTAAGTTCATATATTTTTGTGGTAAAGAACACAATGATAAGGTTACCTATAAGAAATATGGTTGCACCCTAATCTATAATGTTCCCACACATGGCGTATGAGACGATTATGCATACAACCGCATGCCCTCTTACGGTTAACGTCTCACCGTCATTGGTAATATTTTATGAAAGTGAATAAGTTAGGATTCTCCACTTTTAAAATGGAGTACATACCTCTTAAATGCAATGTTTTCATAACTGAACCGTCCATAGCATTTGAAAGGTTAGGGGTATGAAATTTAATGGTTCAACCGTGCTTTTGTACCCTTTCAACGAGTTTTAATAATAAAACAAATATATATGAAAATTAATTGAAAAATAATTTACATAGAATTAATGATCAAACCTTATAATACTGGTTGTATATAGAATAAAAAAGTAGTTTAAAATCCTAAAATCTAGACTTCATATATCTATAATTATATGCGTAAGTAAAACTATATTTCATTTAAGAATTCATATCTTCAAAAAAGTATATAACCTTAAATTAAGTTGTGATCATATACAATTCTATTTTTTACAAGTACTTTATTTTTTAATTGATTAAACAATGAATTTGTTAATAATAAATGAACTTATTTGACTAACGAGACTCATGTTAGTGTAGATAATATTGTTTATTTTTTTTGTAATTATGTAACTGAAAAAATATAATCACAATATGGAGGCTAACATATTAATTGAGGATAGGTTTGCATTGTATATTTAATTTGATGTCTACTTTTTTTCTTTTAGATTCGTCAAGAAAATCAAACTAATATAATATGAAATTCATATATTTTTGTGGTAAAGAACACAATTATAAGGTTGACCTATAAGAAGTATTGACGCACCCTAGTCAATAATATTCCCACACATGGCGTATCACTTATACAGTCATGCATACAGATGCATACCCTCTTACGGTTAATGTCTCACCGTTGTCGGCTATATTTTATGAAAACTGAATAATATAGGATTCCCCACTTTTGAAATGGAGTACATACCTCTTAAATGAAATGTTTTCATAACCGTACCATCCATAATATTGGAAAGTTTAGTGGTATGACATTTGATGGTTCAACCGTGCTTTTGTACCCTTTCAACTGGTTCTAATAATAAAGAATATATATATATATATATATATATATGACAATTAATAACAAAATAATCAACGGATGAACTAATAATCAAACCGGACAATACTAGTCGTGTATGGAATTAAAAACTAGTTTACAACCCTAAAATGTAGACTTCATATATCTATAATTATATGCGTAAGTAAAACTATATTTCATTTAAGAATTCATATCTTCAAAATAGTATATAACCTAAAATTAAGTAGTGATAAGATACAATTCTATTTTGTATAGATATTTTATTTTTTAATTGATAAAAGAATAAATTAATTAATATTAAAGGAACTTATTTGAGTAATTAGACTTATGTTAGTGTAGATAATACTGTTTAATTTTTTTTGTAATTATGTAACTGAAAAAATAAAATCACAATATGGAGGCTAACATATTAATTGAGGATAGGTTTGCATTGTATATTTAATTTGATGTCTAGTTTTTTTCTTTTAAATTCGTCAAGAAAATCGAACTAATATAATATGAAATTCATATATTTTTGTGGTAAAGAACACAATTATAAGGTTGACCTATAAAAAGTATTGACGCACCCTAGTCAATAATATTCCCACACATGGCGTATCACTCATACAATATGCATATAGATGCATACCCTCTTACGGTTAATGTCTCACCGTTGTCAGCTATATTTTAAGAAAAGTGAATAATATGGGATTCCCCACTTTTGAAATGGAGTACATACCTCTTAAATAAATGTTTTCATAACTGTACCATCCGTAATATTGGAAAGTTTAGTGGTATGACATTTAATGGTTCAACCGTGCTTTTGTACCCTTTCAACTGGTTCTAATAATAAAGAATACATATATATATATATATATATATATATATATATATATATATGACAATTAATAACAAAATAATCTACGGATGAACTAATAATCAAACCGGATAATACTAATCGTGTATAGAATTAAAAAGTAGTTTAAAACCCTAAAATCTAGACTTCATATATCTATAATTATATGGGTAAGTAAAACTTTATTTCATTTAAAAATTCATATCTTCAAAAAAGTATATAACCAAAAATTAAGTTGTGATAAGATACAATTCTATTTTGTATAGATATTTTATTTTTTAAATGATAAAAGAATAAATTTATTAATAATAAATGAACTTATTTGAGTAATTAGACTTATGTTAGTGTAGATAATACTGTTTAATTTTTTTTGTAATTATGTAACTGAAAAAATAAAATCACAATATGGAGGCTAACATATTAATTGAGGATAGGTTTGCATTGTATATTTAATTTGATGTCTAGTTTTTTTCTTTTAAATTCGTCAAGAAAATCGAACTAATATAATATGAAATTCATATATTTTTGTGGTAAAGAACACAATTATAAGGTTGACCTATAAAAAGTATTGACGCACCCTAGTCAATAATATTCCCACACATGGCGTATCACTCATACAGTCATGCATATAGATGCATACCCTCTTACGGTTAATGTCTCACCGTTGTCAGCTATATTTTAAGAAAAGTGAATAATATGGGATTCCCCACTTTTGAAATGGAGTACATACCTCTTAAATAAATGTTTTCATAACTGTACCATCCGTAATATTGGAAAGTTTAGTGGTATGACATTTAATGGTTCAACCGTGCTTTTGTACCCTTTCAACTGGTTCTAATAATAAAGAATACATATATATATATATATATATATATATATATATATATATATATGACAATTAATAACAAAATAATCTACGGATGAACTAATAATCAAACCGGATAATACTAATCGTGTATAGAATTAAAAAGTAGTTTAAAACCCTAAAATCTAGACTTCATATATCTATAATTATATGGGTAAGTAAAACTTTATTTCATTTAAAAATTCATATCTTCAAAAAAGTATATAACCAAAAATTAAGTTGTGATAAGATACAATTCTATTTTGTATAGATATTTTATTTTTTAAATGATAAAAGAATAAATTTATTAATAATAAATGAACTTATTTGAGTAATTAGACTTATGTTAGTGTAGATAATACTGTTTAATTTTTTTTGTAATTATGTAAATGAAAAAATATAATCACAATATGGAGGCTAACATATTAATTGAGGATAGGTTTGCATTGTATATTTAATTTGATGTCTAGTTTTTTTCTTTTAAATTCGTCAAGAAAATCGAACTAATATAATATGAAATTCATATATTTTTGTGGTAAAGAACACAATTATAAGGTTGACCTATAAGAAGTATTGACGCACCCTAGTCAATAATATTCCCACACATGGCGTATCACTCATACAGTCATGCATACAGATGCATACCCTCTTACGGTTAATGTCTCACCGTTGTCAGCTATATTTTATGAAAAGTGAATAATATGGGATTCCCCACTTTTGAAATGGAGTACATACCTCTTAAATAAATGTTTTCATAACCGTACCATCCGTAATATTGGAAAGTTTAGTGGTATGACATTTGATGGTTCAACCGTGCTTTTGTACCCTTTCAACTGGTTCTAATAATAAAAAATATATATATATATATATATATATATATGACAATTAATAACAAAATAATCAACGGATGAACTAATAATCAAACCGGACAATACTAGTCGTGTATGGAATTAAAAACTAGTTTACAACCCTAAAATGTAGACTTCATATATCTATAATTATATGGGTAAGTAAAACTTTATTTCATTTAAAAATTCATATCTTCAAAAAAGTATATAACCAAAAATTAAGTTGTGATAAGATACAATTCTATTTTGTATAGATATTTTATTTTTTAAATGATAAAAGAATAAATTTATTAATAATAAATGAACTTATTTGAGTAATTAGACTTATGTTAGTGTAGGTAATACTGTTTATTTTTTTTTGTAATTATGTAAATGAAAAAATATAATCACAATATGGAGGCTAGCATATTAATTGAGGATAGGTTTGCATTGTATATTTAATTTGATGTCTAGTTTTTTTCTTTTAAATTCGTCAAGAAAATCGAACTAATATAATATGAAATTCATATATTTTTGTGGTAAAGAACACAATTATAAGGTTGACCTATAAGAAGTATTGACGCACCCTAGTCAATAATATTCCCACACATGGCGTATCACTCATACAAATATGCATACGGATGCATACCCTCTTACGGTTAATGTCTCACCGTTGTCAGCTATATTTTATGAAAAGTGAATAATATGGGATTCCCCACTTTTGAAATGGAGTACATACCTCTTAAATAAATGTTTTCATAACTGTACCATCCGTAATATTGGAAAGTTTAGTGGTATGACATTTAATGGTTCAACCGTGCTTTTGTACCCTTTCAACTGGTTCTAATAATAAAGAATACATATATATATATATATATATATATATATATATATATATATGACAATTAATAACAAAATAATCTACGGATGAACTAATAATCAAACCGGATAATACTAATCGTGTATGGAATTAAAAACTAGTTTAAAACCCTAAAATCTAGACTTCATATATCTATAATTATATGGGTAAGTAAAACTTTATTTCATTTAAAAATTCATATCTTCAAAAAAGTATATAACCAAAAATTAAGTTGTGATAAGATACAATTCTATTTTGTATAGATATTTTATTTTTTAAATGATAAAAGAATAAATTTATTAATAATAAATGAACTTATTTGAGTAATTAGACTTATGTTAGTGTAGATAATACTGTTTAATTTTTTTTGTAATTATGTAAATGAAAAAATATAATCACAATATGGAGGCTAACATATTAATTGAGGATAGGTTTGCATTGTATATTTAATTTGATGTCTAGTTTTTTTCTTTTAAATTCGTCAAGAAAATCGAACTAATATAATATGAAATTCATATATTTTTGTGGTAAAGAACACAATTATAAGGTTGACCTATAAGAAGTATTGACGCACCCTAGTCAATAATATTCCCACACATGGCGTATCACTCATACGACATGCATACAGATGCATACCCTCTTACGGTTAATGTCTCACCGTTGTCAGCTATATTTTATGAAAAGTGAATAATATGGGATTCCCCACTTTTGAAATGGAGTACATACCTCTTAAATAAATGTTTTCATAACCGTACCATCCGTAATATTGGAAAGTTTAGTGGTATGACATTTGATGGTTCAACCGTGCTTTTGTACCCTTTCAACTGGTTCTAATAATAAAAAATATATATATATATATATATATGACAATTAATAACAAAATAATCAACGGATGAACTAATAATCAAACCGGACAATACTAGTCGTGTATGGAATTAAAAACTAGTTTACAACCCTAAAATGTAGACTTCATATATCTATAATTATATGGGTAAGTAAAACTTTATTTCATTTAAAAATTCATATCTTCAAAAAAGTATATAACCAAAAATTAAGTTGTGATAAGATACAATTCTATTTTGTATAGATATTTTATTTTTTAAATGATAAAAGAATAAATTTATTAATAATAAATGAACTTATTTGAGTAATTAGACTTATGTTAGTGTAGGTAATACTGTTTAATTTTTTTGTAATTATGTAAATGAAAAAATATAATCACAATATGGAGGCTAGCATATTAATTGAGGATAGGTTTGCATTGTATATTTAATTTGATGTCTAGTTTTTTTCTTTTAAATTCGTCAAGAAAATCGAACTAATATAATATGAAATTCATATATTTTTGTGGTAAAGAACACAATTATAAGGTTGACCTATAAGAAGTATTGACGCACCCTAGTCAATAATATTCCCACACATGGCGTATCACTCATACAAATATGCATACGGATGCATACCCTCTTACGGTTAATGTCTCACCGTTGTCAGCTATATTTTATGAAAAGTGAATAATATGGGATTCCCCACTTTTGAAATGGAGTACATACCTCTTAAATAAATGTTTTCATAACCGTACCATCCGTAATATTGGAAAGTTTAGTGGTATGACATTTGATGGTTCAACCGTGCTTTTGTACCCTTTCAACTGGTTCTAATAATAAAGAATATATATATATATATATATATATATATGACAATTAATAACAAAATAATCAACGGATGAACTAATAATCAAACCGGACAATACTAGTCGTGTATGGAATTAAAAACTAGTTTACAACCCTAAAATGTAGACTTCATATATCTATAATTATATGCGTAAGTAAAACTATATTTCATTTAAGAATTCATATCTTCAAAATAGTATATAACCTAAAATTAAGTAGTGATAAGATACAATTCTATTTTGTATAGATATTTTATTTTTTAATTGATAAAAGAATAAATTAATTAATATTAAATGAACTTATTTGAGTAATTAGACTTATGTTAGTGTAGATAATACTGTTTAATTTTTTTTGTAATTATGTAAATGAAAAAATATAATCACAATATGGAGGCTAACATATTAATTGAGGGTAGGTTTGCATTGTATATTTAATTTGATGTCTAGTTTTTTTCTTTTAAATTCGTCAAGAAAATCGAACTAATATAATATGAAATTCATATATTTTTGTGGTAAAGAACACAATTATAAGGTTGACCTATAAGAAGTATTGACGCACCCTAGTCAATAATATTCCCACACATGGCGTATCACTCATACAAATATGCATACAGATGCATACCCTCTTACGGTTAATGTCTCACCGTTGTCAGCTATATTTTATGAAAAGTGAATAATATGGGATTCCCCACTTTTGAAATGGAGTACGTACCTCTTAAATAAATGTTTTCATAACCGTACCATCCGTAATATTGGAAAGTTTAGTGGTATGACATTTGATGGTTCAACCGTGCTTTTGTACCCTTTCAACTGGTTCTAATAATAAAGAATATATATATATATATATATATATATAGACAATTAATAACAAAATAATCAACGGATGAACTAATAATCAAACCGGACAATACTAGTCGTGTATGGAATTAAAAACTAGTTTACAACCCTAAAATGTAGACTTCATATATCTATAATTATATGGGTAAGTAAAACTTTATTTCATTTAAAAATTCATATCTTCAAAAAAGTATATAACCAAAAATTAAGTTGTGATAAGATACAATTCTATTTTGTATAGATATTTTATTTTTTAAATGATAAAAGAATAAATTTATTAATAATAAATGAACTTATTTGAGTAATTAGACTTATGTTAGTGTAGATAATACTGTTTAATTTTTTTGTAATTATGTAAATGAAAAAATATAATCACAATATGGAGGCTAACATATTAATTGAGGATAGGTTTGCATTGTATATTTAATTTGATGTCTAGTTTTTTTCTTTTAAATTCGTCAAGAAAATCGAACTAATATAATATGAAATTCATATATTTTTGTGGTAAAGAACACAATTATAAGGTTGACCTATAAGAAGTATTGACGCACCCTAGTCAATAATATTCCCACACATGGCGTATCACTCATACAATCATGCATACGTATGCATACCCTCTTACGGTTAATGTCTCACCGTTGTCAGCTATATTTTATGAAAAGTGAATAATATGGGATTCCCCACTTTTGAAATGGAGTACATACCTCTTAAATAAATGTTTTCATAACCGTACCATCCGTAATATTGGAAAGTTTAGTGGTATGACATTTGATGGTTCAACCGTGCTTTTGTACCCTTTCAACTGGTTCTAATAATAAAGAATATATATATATATATATATATATGACAATTAATAACAAAATAATCAACGGATGAACTAATAATCAAACCGGACAATACTAGTCGTGTATGGAATTAAAAACTAGTTTACAACCCTAAAATGTAGACTTCATATATCTATAATTATATGGGTAAGTAAAACTTTATTTCATTTAAAAATTCATATTTTCAAAAAAGTATATAACCAAAAATTAAGTTGTGATAAGATACAATTCTATTTTGTATAGATATTTTATTTTTTAAATGATAAAAGAATAAATTTATTAATAATAAATGAACTTATTTGAGTAATTAGACTTATGTTAGTGTAGGTAATACTGTTTATTTTTTTTTGTAATTATGTAAATGAAAAAATATAATCACAATATGGAGGCTAGCATATTAATTGAGGATAGGTTTGCATTGTATATTTAATTTGATGTCTAGTTTTTTTCTTTTAAATTCGTCAAGAAAATCGAACTAATATAATATGAAATTCATATATTTTTGTGGTAAAGAACACAATTATAAGGTTGACCTATAAGAAGTATTGACGCACCCTAGTCAATAATATTCCCACACATGGCGTATCACTCATACAAATATGCATACGTATGCATACCCTCTTACGGTTAATGTCTCACCGTTGTCACCTATATTTTATGAAAAGTGAATAATATGGGATTCCCCACTTTTGAAATGGAGTACATACCTCTTAAATAAATGTTTTCATAACCGTACCATCCGTAATATTGGAAAGTTTAGTGGTATGACATTTGATGGTTCAACCGTGCTTTTGTACCCTTTCAACTGGTTCTAATAATAAAGAATATATATATATATATATATATATATATATATATATGACAATTAATAACAAAATAATCAACGGATGAACTAATAATCAAACCGGACAATACTAGTCGTGTATGGAATTAAAAACTAGTTTACAACCCTAAAATGTAGACTTTATATATCTATAATTATATGCGTAAGTAAAACTATATTTCATTTAAGAATTCATATCTTCAAAATAGTATATAACCTAAAATTAAGTAGTGATAAGATACAATTCTATTTTGTATAGATATTTTATTTTTTAATTGATAAAAGAATAAATTAATTAATATTAAATGAACTTATTTGAGTAATTAGACTTATGTTAGTGTAGATAATACTGTTTAATTTTTTTTGTAATTATGTAAATGAAAAAATATAATCACAATATGGAGGCTAACATATTAATTGAGGGTAGGTTTGCATTGTATATTTAATTTGATGTCTAGTTTTTTTCTTTTAAATTCGTCAAGAAAATCGAACTAATATAATATGAAATTCATATATTTTTGTGGTAAAGAACACAATTATAAGGTTGACCTATAAGAAGTATTGACCCACCCTAGTCAATAATATTCCCACACATGGCGTATCACTCATACAAATCATGCATACGGATGCATACCCTCTTACGGTTAATGTCTCACCGTTGTCGCCTATATTTTATGAAAAGTGAATAATATGGGATTCCCCACTTTTGAAATGGAGTACGTACCTCTTAAATAAATGTTTTCATAACCGTACCATCCATAATATTGGAAAGTTTAGTGGTATGACATTTGATGGTTCAACCGTGCTTTTGTACCCTTTCAACTGGTTCTAATAATAAAGAATATATATATATATATATATATATATGACAATTAATAACAAAATAATAAACGGATGAACTAATAATCAAACTGGATAGTACTAGTCGTGTATGGAATTAAAAACTAGTTTACAACCCTAAAATGTAGACTTCATATATCTATAATTATATGCGTAAGTAAAACTATATTTCATTTAAGAATTCATATCTTCAAAATAGTATATAACCTAAAATTAAGTAGTGATAAGATACAATTCTATTTTGTATAGTTATTTTATTTTTTAATTGATAAAAGAACAAATTAATTAATATTAAATGAACTTATTTGAGTAATTAGACTTATGTTAGTGTAGATAATACTGTTTAATTTTTTTTGTAATTATGTAACTGAAAAAATATAATCACAATATGGAGGCTAACATATTAATTGAGGATAGGTTTGCATTGTATATTTAATTTGATGTCTAGTTTTTTTCTTTTAGATTCGTCAAGAAAATCGAACTAATATAATATGAAATTCATATATTTTTGTGGTAAAGAACACAATTATAAGGTTGACCTATAAGAAGTATTGACGCACCCTAGTCAATAATATTCCCACACATGGCGTATCACTCATACAAATATGCATACGTATGCATACCCTCTTACGGTTAATGTCTCACCGTTGTCAGCTATATTTTATGAAAAGTGAATAATATGGGATTCCCCACTTTTGAAATGGAGTACATACCTCTTAAATAAATGTTTTCATAACCGTACCATCCGTAATATTGGAAAGTTTAGTGGTATGACATTTGATGGTTCAACCGTGCTTTTGTACCCTTTCAACTGGTTCTAATAATAAAGAATATATATATATATATATATGACAATTAATAACAAAATAATCAACGGATGAACTAATAATCAAACCGGACAATACTAGTCGTGTATGGAATTAAAAACTAGTTTACAACCCTAAAATGTAGACTTCATATATCTATAATTATATGCGTAAGTAAAACTATATTTCATTTAAGAATTCATATCTTCAAAATAGTATATAACCTAAAATTAAGTAGTGATAAGATACAATTCTATTTTGTATAGATATTTTATTTTTTAATTGATAAAAGAATAAATTAATTAATATTAAATGAACTTATTTGTGTAATTAGACTTATGTTAGTGTAGATAATACTGTTTAATTTTTTTTGTAATTATGTAAATGAAAAAATATAATCACAATATGGAGGCTAACATATTAATTGAGGGTAGGTTTGCATTGTATATTTAATTTGATGTCTAGTTTTTTTCTTTTAAATTCGTCAAGAAAATCGAACTAATATAATATGAAATTCATATATTTTTGTGGTAAAGAACACAATTATAAGGTTGACCTATAAGAAGTATTGACGCACCCTAGTCAATAATATTCCCACACATGGCGTATCACTCATACAAATATGCATACAGATGCATACCCTCTTACGGTTAATGTCTCACCGTTGTCAGCTATATTTTATGAAAAGTGAATAATATGGGATTCCCCACTTTTGAAATGGAGTACGTACCTCTTAAATAAATGTTTTCATAACCGTACCATCCATAATATTGGAAAGTTTAGTGGTATGACATTTGATGGTTCAACCGTGCTTTTGTACCCTTTCAACCGGTTCTAATAATAAAGAATATATATATATATATATATATATATGACAATTAATAACAAAATAATAAACGGATGAACTAATAATCAAACCGGATAGTACTAGTCGTGTATGGAATTAAAAACTAGTTTACAACCCTAAAATGTAGACTTCATATATCTATAATTATATGCGTAAGTAAAACTATATTTCATTTAAGAATTCATATCTTCAAAATAGTATATAACCTAAAATTAAGTAGTGATAAGATACAATTCTATTTTGTATAGTTATTTTATTTTTTAATTGATAAAAGAACAAATTAATTAATATTAAATGAACTTATTTGAGTAATTAGACTTATGTTAGTGTAGATAATACTGTTTAATTTTTTTTGTAATTATGTAACTGAAAAAATATAATCACAATATGGAGGCTAACATATTAATTGAGGATAGGTTTGCATTGTATATTTAATTTGATGTCTAGTTTTTTTCTTTTAGATTCGTCAAGAAAATCGAACTAATATAATATGAAATTCATATATTTTTGTGGTAAAGAACACAATTATAAGGTTGACCTATAAGAAGTATTGACGCACCCTAGTCAATAATATTCCCACACATGGCGTATCACTCATACAGTCATGCATACAGATGCATACCCTCTTACGGTTAATGTCTCACCGTTGTCAGCTATATTTTATGAAAAGTGAATAATATGGGATTCCCCACTTTTGAAATGGAGTACATACCTCTTAAATAAATGTTTTCATAACCGTACCATCCGTAATATTGGAAAGTTTAGTGGTATGACATTTGATGGTTCAACCGTGCTTTTGTACCCTTTCAACTGGTTCTAATAATAAAGAATATATATATATATATATATATGACAATTAATAACAAAATAATCAACGGATGAACTAATAATCAAACCGGACAATACTAGTCGTGTATGGAATTAAAAACTAGTTTACAACCCTAAAATGTAGACTTCATATATCTATAATTATATGCGTAAGTAAAACTATATTTCATTTAAGAATTCATATCTTCAAAATAGTATATAACCTAAAATTAAGTAGTGATAAGATACAATTCTATTTTGTATAGATATTTTATTTTTTAATTGATAAAAGAATAAATTAATTAATATTAAATGAACTTATTTGAGTAATTAGACTTATGTTAGTGTAGATAATACTGTTTAATTTTTTTTGTAATTATGTAAATGAAAAAATATAATCACAATATGGAGGCTAACATATTAATTGAGGGTAGGTTTGCATTGTATATTTAATTTGATGTCTAGTTTTTTTCTTTTAAATTCGTCAAGAAAATCGAACTAATATAATATGAAATTCATATATTTTTGTGGTAAAGAACACAATTATAAGGTTGACCTATAAGAAGTATTGACGCACCCTAGTCAATAATATTCCCACACATGGCGTATCACTCATACAAATATGCATACGGATGCATACCCTCTTACGGTTAATGTCTCACCGTTGTCGGCTATATTTTATGAAAAGTGAATAATATGGGATTCCCCACTTTTGAAATGGAGTACGTACCTCTTAAATAAATGTTTTCATAACCGTACCATCCATAATATTGGAAAGTTTAGTGGTATGACATTTGATGGTTCAACCGTGCTTTTGTACCCTTTCAACTGGTTCTAATAATAAAGAATATATATATATATATATATATATGACAATTAATAACAAAATAATAAACGGATGAACTAATAATCAAACTGGATAGTACTAGTCGTGTATGGAATTAAAAACTAGTTTACAACCCTAAAATGTAGACTTCATATATCTATAATTATATGCGTAAGTAAAACTATATTTCATTTAAGAATTCATATCTTCAAAATAGTATATAACCTAAAATTAAGTAGTGATAAGATACAATTCTATTTTGTATAGTTATTTTATTTTTTAATTGATAAAAGAACAAATTAATTAATATTAAATGAACTTATTTGAGTAATTAGACTTATGTTAGTGTAGATAATACTGTTTAATTTTTTTTGTAATTATGTAACTGAAAAAATATAATCACAATATGGAGGCTAACATATTAATTGAGGATAGGTTTGCATTGTATATTTAATTTGATGTCTAGTTTTTTTCTTTTAGATTCGTCAAGAAAATCGAACTAATATAATATGAAATTCATATATTTTTGTGGTAAAGAACACAATTATAAGGTTGACCTATAAGAAGTATTGACGCACCCTAGTCAATAATATTCCCACACATGGCGTATCACTCATACGAGTCATGCATACAGATGCATACCCTCTTACGGTTAATGTCTCACCGTTGTCAGCTATATTTTATGAAAAGTGAATAATATGGGATTCCCCACTTTTGAAATGGAGTACATACCTCTTAAATAAATGTTTTCATAACCGTACCATCCGTAATATTGGAAAGTTTAGTGGTATGACATTTGATGGTTCAACCGTGCTTTTGTACCCTTTCAACTGGTTCTAATAATAAAGAATATATATATATATATGACAATTAATAACAAAATAATCTACGGATGAACTAATAATCAAACCGGATAATACTAGTCGTGTATAGAATTAAAAAGTAGTTTAAAACCCTAAAATCTAGACTTCATATATCTATAATTATATGGGTAAGTAAAACTTTATTTCATTTAAAAATTCATATCTTCAAAAAAGTATATAACCAAAAATTAAGTTGTGATAAGATACAATTCTATTTTGTATAGATATTTTATTTTTTAAATGATAAAAGAATAAATTTATTAATAATAAATGAACTTATTTGAGTAATTAGACTTATGTTAGTGTAGATAATACTGTTTAATTTTTTTTGTAATTATGTAAATGAAAAAATATAATCACAATATGGAGGCTAACATATTAATTGAGGATAGGTTTGCATTGTATATTTAATTTGATGTCTAGTTTTTTCTTTTAAATTCGTCAAGAAAATCGAACTAATATAATATGAAATTCATATATTTTTGTGGTAAAGAACACAATTATAAGGTTGACCTATAAGAAGTATTGACGCACCCTAGTCAATAATATTCCCACACATGGCGTATCACTCATACAAATATGCATACATGCATACCCTCTTACGGTTAATGTCTCACCGTTGTCAGCTATATTTTATGAAAAGTGAATAATATGGGATTCCCCACTTTTGAAATGGAGTACATACCTCTTAAATAAATGTTTTCATAACCGTACCATCCGTAATATTGGAAAGTTTAGTGGTATGACATTTGATGGTTCAACCGTGCTTTTGTACCCTTTCAACTGGTTCTAATAATAAAGAATATATATATATGACAATTAATAACAAAATAATCTACGGATGAACTAATAATCAAACCGGATAATACTAGTCATGTATAGAATTAAAAAGTAGTTTAAAACCCTAAAATCTAGACTTCATATATCTATAATTATATGGGTAAGTAAAACTTTATTTCATTTAAAAATTCATATCTTCAAAAAAGTATATAACCAAAAATTAAGTTGTGATAAGATACAATTCTATTTTGTATAGATATTTTATTTTTTAAATGATAAAAGAATAAATTTATTAATAATAAATGAACTTATTTGAGTAATTAGACTTATGTTAGTGTAGATAATACTTGTTTAATTTTTTTGTAATTATGTAAATGAAAAAATATAATCACAATATTGAGGCTAGCATATTAATTGAGGATTGGTTTGCATTGTATATTTAATTTGATGTCTAGTTTTTTTCTTTTAGATTCGTCAAGTAAACCGAACTAAAATAATCTGAAATTCATATATTTTTGTGGTAAAGAACACAATGATAAGGTTGACCTATAAAAAGTATGGACGCACCCTAATCAATAATGTTCCCACACATGGCGTATGAGACATTCATGCATACAGCTGCATGCCCTCTTACGGTTAACGTCTCACTGTAGTCGGCTATATTTTATGAAAAGTGTATAATGTGGGATTCCCCACTTTTGAAATGGACTACATACGTCTTAAATGCAATGTTTTCATAACCGTACCATCCGTAATATTGGAAAGTTTAGTGGTATGACATTTGATGGTTCAACCATGCTTTTGTACCCTTTCAATTGGTTCTAATAATAAAGAATATATATATATATATATATATGACAATTAATAACAAAATAATCTACGGATGAACTAATAATCAAACCGGATAATACTAGTCATGTATAGAATTAAAAAGTAGTTTAAAACCCTAAAATCTAGACTTCATATATCTATAATTATATGGGTAAGTAAAACTTTATTTCATTTAAAAATTCATATCTTCAAAAAAGTATATAACCAAAAATTAAGTTGTGATAAGATACAATTCTATTTTGTATAGATATTTTATTTTTTAAATGATAAAAGAATAAATTTATTAATAATAAATGAACTTATTTGAGTAATTAGACTTATGTTAGTGTAGATAATACTGTTTAATTTTTTTTGTAATTATGTAAATGAAAAAATATAATCACAATATTGAGGCTAGCATATTAATTGAGGATTGGTTTGCATTGTATATTTAATTTGATGTCTAGTTTTTTTCTTTTAGATTCGTCAAGTAAACCGAACTAAAATAATCTGAAAGTCATATATTTTTGTGGTAAAGAACACAATGATAAGGTTGACCTATAAAAAGTATGGACGCACCCTAATCAATAATGTTCCCACACATGGCGTATGAGACATTCATGCATACAGCTGCATGCCCTCTTACGGTTAACGTCTCACTGTAGTCGGCTATATTTTATGAAAAGTGTATAATGTGGGATTCCCCACTTTTGCAATGGACTACATACGTCTTAAATGCAATGTTTTCATAACCGCACCGTCTATAATATTCGAAATTTTAGTGGTATGACATTTGCTGGTTCATCCGTGCTTTTGTACCCATCCAACTGGTTCGAATTATAAAGAAAATATAAATATGACAATTAGCAGCAAATTAATTTATGGATGAACTAATAATCAAACCGGATAATGCTATTCATGTATAGGATTAAATAGTAGTTTAAAATCCTAAAATCTAGACTTCATATATCTATAATTATATGTGTAACTAAAACTATATTTGATTTAATAATTCATATCTTCAAAAAAGTATATAACCTAAAATTAAGTTGTGATAAGATAGAATTCTATTTTGTATAGATATTTTATTTTTTAATTGATAAAAGAATGAATTTGTTAATAATAAATGAACTTATTTGAGTAATTAGACTTATGTGAGTGTAGGTAATATTGTTTAATTTTTTTTGTAATTATGTAACTGAAAAAATATAATAACAATATGGAGGCTAACATATTAATTAAGGATAGGTTTGCATTGTGTATTTAATTTGATGTCTAGTTTTTTTCTTTTACATTCGTCAAGAAAATCGAACTAATATAATATGAAATTCATATATTTTGTGGTAAAGAACACAATGATAAAGTTGATCTATAAGAAATATGGACGCACCCTAATCAATAATGTTCCCAAACATGGCATATGACTCAGTCATGCATACAGCTGCATGCCCTCTTACGGTTAACGTCTCACCATAGTCGGCTATATTTTAAGAAAAGTGAATAATATGGGATTCCCCACTTTTGAAATGGAGTACATACCTCTTAAATGAAATGTTTTCATAACCGTACCATCCATAATATTGGAAAGTTTAGTGGTATGACATTTGATGGTTCAACCGTGCTTTTGTACCCTTTCAACTGGATCTAATAATAAAGAATATATATATATATATATATATATATATATATATATAACAAAATAATCAACGGATGAACTAATAATCAAACCGGACAATACTAGTCGTGTATGGAATGAAAAACTAGTTTACAACCCTAAAATGTAGACTTCATATATCTATAATTATATGCGTAAGTAAAACTATATTTCATTTAAGAATTCATATCTTCAAAATAGTATATAACCTAAAATTAAGTAGTGATAAGATACAATTCTATTTTGTATAGATATTTTTTTTTTTAATTGATAAAAGAATAAATTAATTAATATTAAATGAACTTATTTCGGTAATTAGACTTATGTTAGTGTAGATAATACTGTTTAATTTTTTTTGTAATTATGTAACTGAAAAAATATAATCACAATATGGAGGCTAACATATTAATTGAGGATAGGTTTGCATTGTATATTTAATTTGATGTCTAGTTTTTTTCTTTTAGATTCGTCAAGAAAATCGAACTAATATAATATGAAATTCATATATTTTTGTGGTAAAGAACACAATTATAAGGTTGACCTATAAGAAGTATTGACGCACCCTAGTCAATAATATTCCCACACATGGCGTATCACTCATACAAATATGCATACGTATGCATACCCTCTTACGGTTAATGTCTCACCGTTGTCACTATATTTTATGAAAAGTGAATAATATGGGATTCCCCACTTTTGAAATGGAGTACGTACCTCTTAAATAAATGTTTTCATAACCGTACCATCCATAATATTGGAAAGTTTAGTGGTATGACATTTGATGGTTCAACCGTGCTTTTGTACCCTTTCAACTGGTTCTAATAATAAAGAATATATATATATATATATATGACAATTAATCACAAAATAATAAACGGATGAACTAACAATCAAACTGGATAGTACTAGTCGTGTATGGAATTAAAAACTAGTTTACAACCCTAAAATGTAGACTTCATATATCTATAATTATATGCGTAAGTAAAACTATATTTCATTTAAGAATTCATATCTTCAAAATAGTATATAACCTAAAATTAAGTAGTGATAAGATACAATTCTATTTTGTATAGTTATTTTATTTTTTAATTGATAAAAGAACAAATTAATTAATATTAAATGAACTTATTTGAGTAATTAGACTTATGTTAGTGTAGATAATACCGTTTAATTTTTTTTGTAATTATGTAACTGAAAAAATATAATCACAATATGGAGGCTAACATATTAATTGAGGATAGGTTTGCATTGTATATTTAATTTGATGTCTAGTTTTTTTCTTTTAGATTCGTCAAGAAAATCGAACTAATATAATATGAAATTCATATATTTTTGTGGTAAAGAACACAATTATAAGGTTGACCTATAAGAAGTATTGACGCACCCTAGTCAATAATATTCCCAAACATGGCATATGACTCCATGCATACACCGCATGCCCTCTTACGGTTAACGTCTCACCATAGTCGGCTATATTTTAAGAAAAGTGAATAATATGGGATTCCCCACTTTTGAAATGGAGTACATACCTCTTAAATGAAATGTTTTCATAACCGTACCATCCATAATATTGGAAAGTTTAGTGGTATGACATTTGATGGTTCAACCGTGCTTTTGTACCCTTTCAACTGGTTCTAATAATAAAGAATATATATATATATATATATATATGACAATTAATAACAAAATAATCAACGGATGAACTAATAATCAAACCGGATAATACTAGTCGTGTATAGAATTAAAAAGTAGTTTAAAACCCTAAAATCTAGACTTCATATATCTATAATTATATGTGTAAGTAAAACTATATTTCATTTAAGAATTCATATCTTCAAAATAGTATATAACCTAAAATTAAGTAGTGATAAGATACAATTCTATTTTGTATAGATATTTTTTTTTTTAATTGATAAAAGAATAAATTAATTAATATTAAATGAACTTATTTCAGTAATTAGACTTATGTTAGTGTAGATAATACTGTTTAATTTTTTTTGTAATTATGTAACTGAAAAAATATAATCACAATATGGAGGCTAACATATTAATTGAGGATAGGTTTGCATTGTATATTTAATTTGATGTCTAGTTTTTTTCTTTTAGATTCGTCAAGAAAATCGAACTAATATAATATGAAATTCATATATTTTTGTGGTAAAGAACACAATTATAAGGTTGACCTATAAGAAGTATTGACGCACCCTAGTCAATAATATTCCCAAACATGGCATATGACTCAGTCATGCATACAGCTGCATGCCCTCTTACGGTTAACGTCTCACCATAGTCGGCTATATTTTAAGAAAAGTGAATAATATGGGATTCCCCACTTTTGAAATGGAGTACATACCTCTTAAATGAAATGTTTTCATAACCGTACCATCCATAATATTGGAAAGTTTAGTGGTATGACATTTGATGGTTCAACCGTGCTTTTGTACCCTTTCAACTGGTTCTAATAATAAAGAATATATATATATATATATATATATGACAATTAATAACAAAATAATCAACGGATGAACTAATAATCAAACCGGATAATACTAGTCGTGTATAGAATTAAAAAGTAGTTTAAAACCCTAAAATCTAGACTTCATATATCTATAATTATATGTGTAAGTAAAACTATATTTCATTTAAGAATTCATATCTTCAAAATAGTATATAACCTAAAATTAAGTAGTGATAAGATACAATTCTATTTTGTATAGATATTTTTTTTTTTAATTGATAAAAGAATAAATTAATTAATATTAAATGAACTTATTTCAGTAATTAGACTTATGTTAGTGTAGATAATACTGTTTAATTTTTTTTGTAATTATGTAACTGAAAAAATATAATCACAATATGGAGGCTAACATATTAATTGAGGATAGGTTTGCATTGTATATTTAATTTGATGTCTAGTTTTTTTCTTTTAGATTCGTCAAGAAAATCGAACTAATATAATATGAAATTCATATATTTTTGTGGTAAAGAACACAATTATAAGGTTGACCTATAAGAAGTATTGACGCACCCTAGTCAATAATATTCCCAAACATGGCATATGACTCGGTCATGCATACAGTACATGCCCTCTTACGGTTAACGTCTCACCATAGTCGGCTATATTTTAAGAAAAGTGAATAATATGGGATTCCCCACTTTTGAAATGGAGTACATACCTCTTAAATGAAATGTTTTCATAACCGTACCATCCATAATATTGGAAAGTTTAGTGGTATGACATTTGATGGTTCAACCGTGCTTTTGTACCCTTTCAACTGGTTCTAATAATAAAGAATATATATATATATATATATATATATATATGACAATTAATAACAAAATAATCAACGGATGAACTAATAATCAAACCGGATAATACTAGTCGTGTATAGAATTAAAAAGTAGTTTAAAACCCTAAAATCTAGACTTCATATATCTATAATTATATGTGTAAGTAAAACTATATTTCATTTAAGAATTCATATCTTCAAAATAGTATATAACCTAAAATTAAGTAGTGATAAGATACAATTCTATTTTGTATAGATATTTTTTTTTTAATTGATAAAAGAATAAATTAATTAATATTAAATGAACTTATTTCAGTAATTAGACTTATGTTAGTGTAGATAATACTGTTTAATTTTTTTGTAATTATGTAACTGAAAAAATATAATCACAATATGGAGGCTAACATATTAATTGAGGATAGGTTTGCATTGTATATTTAATTTGATGTCTAGTTTTTTTCTTTTAGATTCGTCAAGAAAATCGAACTAATATAATATGAAATTCATATATTTTTGTGGTAAAGAACACAATTATAAGGTTGACCTATAAGAAGTATTGACGCACCCTAGTCAATAATATTCCCACACATGGCGTATCACTCATACAAATATGCATACAGATGCATACCCTCTTACGGTTAATGTCTCACCGTTGTCAGCTATATTTTATGAAAAGTGAATAATATGGGATTCCCCACTTTTGAAATGGAGTACGTACCTCTTAAATAAATGTTTTCATAACCGTACCATCCATAATATTGGAAAGTTTAGTGGTATGACATTTGATGGTTCAACCGTGCTTTTGTACCCTTTCAACTGGTTCTAATAATAAAGAATATATATATATATATATATATGACAATTAATCACAAAATAATAAACGGATGAACTAATAATCAAACTGGATAGTACTAGTCGTGTATGGAATTAAAAACTAGTTTACAACCCTAAAATGTAGACTTCATATATCTATAATTATATGCGTAAGTAAAACTATATTTCATTTAAGAATTCATATCTTCAAAATAGTATATAACCTAAAATTAAGTAGTGATAAGATACAATTCTATTTTGTATAGTTATTTTATTTTTTAATTGATAAAAGAACAAATTAATTAATATTAAATGAACTTATTTGAGTAATTAGACTTATGTTAGTGTAGATAATATTGTTTAATTTTTTTTGTAATTATGTAACTGAAAAAATATAATCACAATATGGAGGCTAACATATTAATTGAGGATAGGTTTGCATTGTATATTTAATTTGATGTCTAGTTTTTTTCTTTTAGATTCGTCAAGAAAATCGAACTAATATAATATGAAATTCATATATTTTTGTGGTAAAGAACACAATTATAAGGTTGACCTATAAGAAGTATTGACGCACCCTAGTCAATAATATTCCCACACATGGCGTATCACTCATACAGTCATGCATACAGATGCATACCCTCTTACGGTTAATGTCTCACCGTTGTCAGCTATATTTTATGAAAAGTGAATAATATGGGATTCCCCACTTTTGAAATGGAGTACATACCTCTTAAATAAATGTTTTCATAACCGTACCATCCGTAATATCGGAAAGTTTAGTGGTATGACATTTGATGGTTCAACCGTGCTTTTGTACCCTTTCAACTGGTTCTAATAATAAAGAATATATATATATATATATATATATATATGACAATTAATAACAAAATAATCTACGGATGAACTAATAATCAAACCGGATAATACTAGTCGTGTATAGAATTATAAAGTAGTTTAAAACCCTAAAATCTAGACTTCATATATCTATAATTATATGGGTAAGTAAAACTTTATTTCATTTAAAAATTCATATCTTCAAAAAAGTATATAACCAAAAATTAAGTTGTGATAAGATACAATTCTATTTTGTATAGATATTTTATTTTTTAAATGATAAAAGAATAAATTTATTAATAATAAATGAACTTATTTGAGTAATTAGACTTATGTTAGTGTAGATAATACTGTTTAATTTTTTTTGTAATTATGTAAATGAAAAAATATAATCACAATATGGAGGCTAGCATATTAATTGAGGATTGGTTTGCATTGTATATTTAATTTGATGTCTAGTTTTGTTCTTTTAGATTCGTCAAGTAAACCGAACTAAAATAATCTGAAATTCATATATTTTTGTGGTAAAGAATACAATGATAAGGTTGACCTATAAAAAGTATGGACGCACGCTAATCAATAATGTTCCCACACATGGCGTATGAGACATTCATGCATACAGCTGCATGCCCTCTTACGGTTAACGTCTCACTGTAGTCGGCTATATTTTATGAAAAGTGTATAATGTGGGATTCCCCACTTTTGAAATGGAGTACATACGTCTTAAATGCAATGTTTTCATAACCGCACCGTCTATAATATTCGAAAGTTTAGTGGTATGACATTTGCTGGTTCATCCGTGCTTTTGTACCCATCCAACTGGTTCGAATTATAAAGAAAATTTAAATATGACAATTAGCAGCAAATTAATTTATGGATGAACTAATAATCAAACCGGATAATGCTAGTCATGTATAGGATTAAATAGTAGTTTAAAATCCTAAAATCTAGACATCATATATCTATAATTATATGTGTAACTAAAACTATATTTCATTTAATAATTCATATCTTCAAAAAAGTATATAACCTAAAATTAAGTTGTGATAAGATAGAATTCTATTTTGTATAGATATTTTATTTTTTAATTGATAGAAGAATGAATTTGTTAATAATAAATGAACTTATTTGAGTAATTAGACTTATGTGAGTGTAGGTAATATTGTTTAATTTTTTTTGTAATTATGTAACTGAAAAAATATAATAACAATATGGAGGCTAACATATTAATTAAGGATAGGTTTGCATTGTGTATTTAATTTGATGTCTAGTTTTTTTCTTTTAGATTCGTCAAGAAAATCGAACTAATATAATATGAAATTCATATATTTTGTGGTAAAGAACACAATGATAAAGTTGATCTATAAGAAATATGGACGCACCCTAATCAATAATGTTCCCAAACATGGCATATGACTCGATCATGCATACGGCATGCCCTCTTACGGTTAACGTCTCACCATAGTCGGCTATATTTTAAGAAAAGTGAATAATATGGGATTCCCCACTTTTGAAATGCAGTACATACCTCTTAAATGCAATGTTTTCATAACCGAACCGTCCACAGTATTGGAAAGGTTAGGGGTATGAAATTTGATGGTTCAACCGTGCTATTGTACCCTTTCAACTGGTTCTAATAATAAAGAATATATACATATATATGACAACTAATAGGAAAATAATCTACAGATGAACTAATAATCAAACCGGATAATACTAGTCGTGTATAGAATTAAAAAATAGTTTAAAACCCTAAAATATAGACTTCATATATCTATAATTATATGCGTATGTAAAACTATATTTCATTTAATAATTCATATCTTCAAAAAAGTATATAACCTAAAATTAAGTTGTGATAAGATAGAATTCTATTTTGTATAGATATTTTATTTTTTAATTGATAAAAGAATGAATTTGTTAATAATAAATGAACTTATTTGAGTAATTAGACTTATGTGAGTGTAGGTAATATTGTTTAATTTTTTTTGTAATTATGTAACTGAAAAAATATAATCACAATATGGAGGCTAACATATTAATTAAGGATAGGTTTGCATTGTATATTTAATTTGATGTCCAGTTTTGTTCTTTTAGATTCGTCAAGTGAACCGAACTAAAATAATATGAGATTCATATATTTTGTGGTAAAGATCACAATAATAAGGTTGACCTATAAGAAATATGGACGCACCCGAATCAATAATGTTCCCACACATGGTGTATACCACAGTCATGCATACAGTTTCATGCCCTCTTATGGTTAACGTCTCACCTTAGTTGGCTATATTTAATGAAAAGTGAATAATTTGGGATTTTTCACTTTTGAAATGGAGTGCATACCTCTTAAATGCAATGTTTTCATAATCGTACTGTCAATAATATTGGAAAGTGTAGTGGTATGAAATTTGATGGTTCAACCTTAATTTTGTATCCTTTCAACAGATTCAAATAATAAAGAAAATATATATCACAATTAATAGCAAACTAATTTACGGATGAATTAATAATCAAATCAAACAATACTGGTCGTATATAGAATTAAAAAGTAATCTAAAATCCTAAAATCTAGACTGCATACATCTATAATTATATGCGTAAGTAAAACTATATGTAATATAATAATTCATATCTTCAAAAAAGTATATAACCTAAAATTAAGTTGTGATAAGATACAATACTATTTTGTATAGATATTTTATTTTTTAATTGATAAAATAATGAATTTGGTAATAATAAATAAACTTATTTGACTAATTAGACTTATGTTAGTGTAGATAATATTATTTAATTTTTTTTGCTAATTATGGAACTGAAAAAATATAATCACAATATGGAGGCTAGCATATTAATTGAGGATAGGTTTGCATTGTATATTTAATTTGATGTCTGGTTTTGTTCTTTCACATTCGTAAAGTAAACCGAACTAAAATAATATGAAATTCATATATTTTTGTTGTAAAGAACACAATGATAATATAGAATTAAGAAGTATGGACGCACTCTAATCAATAATGTTCCCACACATGGCTTATGAGACAGTCATGCATACAGCAGTATGCCCTCTTACGGTTAACGTCTCACTGTAGTCGGCTATATTTTATGAAAAGTGAATAATATGGGATTCCCCACTTTTGAAATGGTGTACATACCTTTTAAATGCAATGTTTTAATAACCGTCCTGTACATAATATTGGAAAGTTTAGTGGTATGACATTTGATGGTTCAACCGTGCTATTCTACCCTTTCAACTGGTTCTAATAATAAAGAATATATATATATGACAATTAAAAGGAAGATGATCTACGGATGAACTAATAATCAAACCGGATAATACTAGTCGTGTATAGAATTAAAAAGTAGTTTAAAACCCTAAAATCTAGACTTCATATATCTATAATTATATGTGTAAGTAAAACTATATTTCATTTAAGAATTCATATCTTCAAAAAAGTATATAACCTAAAATTAAGTTGTGATCAGATACAATTCTATTTTGTATAGATATTTTATTTTTTAATTGATAAAAGAATGAATTTGTTAATAATAAATGAACTTATTTGAGTAATTAGACTTATGTCAGTGTAGGTAATATTGTTTAATTTTTTTGCAATTATGTAACTGAAAAAATATAATCGCAATATGGAGGCTAACATATTAATTAAGGATAGGTTTGCATTGTATATTTAATTTGATGACCAGTTTTGTTCTTTTAGATTCGTCAAGTAAACCGAACTAAAATAATATGAAATTCATATATTTTGTGGTAAAGAACACAATGATAAGGTAGACTTATAAGAAATATGGACGTACCCGAATCAATAATCTTCCCACACATGGCGTATGCCACAGTCATGCATACAGTTTCATGCCCTCTTATAGTTAACGTCTCACCTTAGTTGGCTATATTTAACGAAAAGTGAATGATTTGGGATTTTTCACTTTTGAAATGGAGTGCATACCTCTTAAATGCAATGTTTTCATAATCATACCGTCAATAATATTGGAAAGTGTAGTGGTATAAAATTTGATGGTTCAACCGTACTTTTGTATCATTTCAACAGGTTCGAATAATAAAGAAAATATATATCACAATTAATAGCAAACTAATTTACGGATGAATTAATAATCAAACCAGATAATACTGGACGTATATAGAATTAAAAAGTAATTTAAAATCCTAAAATCTAGACTGCATATATCTATAATTATATGCGTAAGTAAAACTATATTTAATATAATAATTCATATCTTCAAAAAAGTATATAACCTAAAATTAAGTTGTGATAAGATACAATACTATTTTGTATAGATATTTTATTTTTTAATTGATAAAATAATGAATTTGGTAATAATAAATAAACTTATTTGACTAATTAGACTTATGTTAGTGTAGATAATATTATTTATTTTTTTTGTAATTATGTAACTGAAAAAATATAATCACAATATGGAGGCTAGCATATTAATTGAAGATAGGTTTGCATTGTATATTTAATTTGATGTCTAGTTTAGTTCTTTTAGATTCGTCAAGTAAACCGAACTAAAATAATCTGAAATTCATATATTTTTGTGGTAAAGAACACAATGATAATGTAGAATTAAGAAGTATGGACGCACCCTAATCAATAATGTTCCCACACGGCATATGAGATAGTCATGCATACAGCTGCATGCCCTCTTACGGTTAACATCTCACTGCAGTCGGCTATATTTTATGAAAAGTGAATAATATGGGATTCCCCACTTTTGAAATGGTGTACATACCTTTTAAATGCAATGTTTTAATAACCGTACCGTCCATAATATTGGAAAGTTTAGTGGTATGACATTTGATGGTTCAACCGTGCTATTGTACCCTTTCAACTGGTTCTAATAATAAAGAATATATATATATATATATATATATATGACAATTAATAGGAAAATAATCTAAGGATGAATTAATAATCAAATCGGATAATACTAGTCATGTATAGAATTAAAAAGTCGTTTAAAACCCTAAAATCTAGACTTCATATATCTATAATTATATGCGTAAGTAAAACTATATTTCATTTAAGAATTCATATCTTCAAAAAAGTATATAACGTAAAATTAAGTTGTGATAAGATACAATTCTATTTTGTATAGATATTTTATTTTTTAATTGATAAAAGAATGAATTTGTTAATAATAATTCAACTTATTTGTGTAATTAGACTGATGTTTGTCTATATAATATTGTTTAAGTTTTTTATAATTATGTAACTAAAAAAATATAATCACAATATGGAGGCTAACATATTAATTAAGGATAGGTTTGTATTGTATATTTAATTTGATGTCTAGGTTTGTCTTTTAGATTCGTCAAGTAAACCGAACAAAACTGATATGAAATTCATATATTTTGGTGGTAAAGAACACAATTATAAGTTTTTCCTATAAGAAATATGGTTGCACCCTAATCAATAATGAGCCCATACATGGCGTTTGAGACAATCTTACATACAGTTGCATGCCCCCTAATGGTTAATGTCTCACTGTAGTTGGCTATATTTTATTAAAAGTCAATAATTTGGGATTCTCCACTTTTTTAATAAAGTACTTACCCCTTAAAAGCAATGTTTTCATAACAGTACCGACCATAATATCGTAAAGTCTAGTTGTAAGAAATTTGATGGTTCAACCGTGCCTTTGTATCCTTTCAACTTGTTGTAATAATAAAGAAAATATATATATGACAATTAATAGTGAAATAATTTACATAGAATTTATAATCAAATCGGATAATACAGGTTGTATATAGAATTGAAACGTAGTAAAAACTCTTGAAATCTAGACTTCATATATTTATAATTATATGCATAAGTAAAACTATATTTCATATAATAATTCAGATCTTCAAAAAAGTATATAACCTAAAATTATGTTGTGATAAGATACAATTTTTTTGTAATTGATTATAGAATGAATTTCTTAAAAACAAATAAACTTAGTTGTGTAATTAGACTGATGTTAGTGTAGCTAATATTGTTTAATTTTTTTTATAATTATGTAACTGAAAAAATATAATCACAATATGGTGGCAATATATTTTAAGTGAGGATAAGTTTACATTGTATATTTAATTTGATGTCTAGGTTTGTCTTTTAGATTTTTCAAGTAAACCGAACTCAAATGATATAAAATTCATATATTTTGGTGGTAATGAACACAATTATAAGTTTTTCCTATAAGAAATATGGTTGCACCCTAATCAATAATGAGCCCATACATGGCGTATGAGACAATTTTACATACAGCTGCATGCCCCCTAACGGTTAATGTCTCACCGTAGTTGGCTATATTATATGGAAAGTCAATAATTTGGGATTCTCCACTTTTGAAATAAAGTACTTACCCCTTAAAAGCAATGTTTTCATAACAGTATCGACCATAATATCATAAAGTCTAGTTGTAAGAAATTTGATGGTTCAACTGTGCCTTTGTATCCTTTCAACTGGTTGTAATAATAAAGAAAATATATATATATATGACAATTAATAGCAAAATAATTTACATAGAATTAATAATCAAACTGGATAATACAAGTCGTATATAGAATTGAAACGTAGTAAAAAATCCTAAAATCTGGACTTCATATATTTATAATTATATGAGTAAGTAAAACTATATTTCATATAATAACTCATATCTTCAAAAAAGTATATAACCTAAAATTATGTTGTGATAAGATACAATTTTATTTTTTAATTGATTTTAGAATTAATTTGTTAAAAATAAATAAACACATTTGTGTAATTAGACTGATGTTAGTGTAGATAATATATTTTAATTTTTTTTATAATTATGTAACTGAAAAAATATAATCACAATATGGAGGCTAATATATTAATTGTGGATAGGTTTGCATTGTATATTTAATTTGATGTCTAGGTTTGTTTTTTAGATTTGTCAAGTAAACCGAACTAAAATGATATGAAATTCACATATTTTGGTGGTAAAGAACACAGTGATAAGTTTGACCTATAAGAAATATGGTTGCACCCTAATCAATAATGATCCCATACATGGCGAATGAGACAATCTTGCATGCAGCTGCCTGCCCCCTAAACGTTAACGTCTCATCGTAGTTGGTTATATTTTATGAAAAGTCAATAATTTTGGATTCTCCACTTTTAAAATGGAGTACGTACCCCTTAAAAGCAATACTTTCATAACCGTACCGACCATAATATCGTAAAGTCTAGTGGTAATAAATTTGATGGTTCAACCGTGCCTTCGTATCCTTTCAACTGGTTGTAAAAATAAAGAAAATATATATATGACAATTAATAGCAAAATAATTTATAGAGCATTAATAATCAAACCGGATAATACAGGTCGTGTGTAGAATTAAAAACTAGTTTAAAATCCCAAAATCTAGACTTCAAATATCTATAATTATATGCGTAAGTAAAACTATATTTCATTTAAGAATTCATCTCTTCAAAAAAGTATATATCTTAAAATTAAGTTGTGATAAGATACAATTCTATTTTTTATAGATATTTTATTTATTAATAGAAAAACAATATATGGGTAAAAAATAAATAACCTTATTTCAGTAATTGGACTGATGTTAGTGTAGATAATATTGTTCAATTTGTTTTGTAATTATGTAACTGAAAAATTATAATCACAATATGGTGGCTAACATATTAATTGATGATAAGTTTGAATTGTATATTCAATTTGATGTCTAGATTTGTTCTTTTAGATTCGTCAAGTAAAACGAACTAAAATGATATTAAATTCATATATTTTGGTGGTAAAGAACACAATGGTAAGGTTGACCTATAAGAAATATGGTTGCACCCTAATCAATAATGTTCCCACACATGGCGTATGAAACAGTTATGCATACAACTACATGCCCTCATACTGTTAACGTCTCACCGTCGTTGGCAATATTTTATGAAAGTGAATAAGTTAGGATTCTCCACTTTTCAAATGGAGTACATACCTCTTAAATGCAATGTTTGCATAACCAAACCATCCATAGTATTGAAAAGGTTAGGGGTATGAAATATTATGGTTCAACCGTGCTTTTGTACCCTTTCAACAAGTTGTAATAATAAACAAAATATATATGATAGTTAATAGAAAAATAATTTATTGAGAATTAATAACCAAACCGGATAATAGTGGTTGTATATAGAATTAAAAAGTAGTTTCAAATCCTAAAATCTAGACGTCATATATCTATAATAATATGCGTAACTAAACCTATAATTCATTTAAGAATTCATATCTTCAAAAAAGTATATATCTTAAAATTAAGTTGTGATAAGATACAATTTTATTTTTTGTAGATATTTTATTTTTTAATAGAAAACACTAGGTATTTGTTATAAATAAATAAACTTATTTGAGTAATTTGACTAATGTTAGTGTAGATAATATTGTTTAATTTTTTTTATAATTATGTAACTGAAAAATATAATCACAATATGGAGGCTAACATATTAATTGATGATAGGGTTGCATTATATATTTAATTTGATGTCTATGTTTGTTCTTTTAGAATCGTCAAGTAAAACGAACTAAAATGATATTAAATTCATATATTTTGTTGGTAAAGAACGCAATGATAAGGTTGACGTATAAGAAATATGGATGCACCCTAATCAATAATGTTCCTACACATGGCGTATGAGACAGTTAAGCATACAGCTGCATGCCCTCTTACGGTTAACGTCTCACCGTAGTTGGCTATATTTTATGAAAGTGAATAAATTAGGGTTCTCCACTTTTCAAATGGAGTACATACCTCTTAAATGCAATGTTTTCATATCCGTACCGTCCACAGTATATGAAAGGTTAGGGGTATGAAATTTAATGGTTCAACCGTGCTTTTGTACCCTTTCAACGAGTTGTAATAATAAAAAAAAATATATGAAAAGTTTAGTGGTATGAAATTTTATGGCTCAACTATGCTTTTGTGCCCTTTCAACAGGTTCTAATAATAAAGAATATATATATATAAATTAATAGAAAAATAATTGACGGATGAATTAATAATCAAACCGGATAATACTGGTTATATATAGAATTAAAAAGTAGTTTAAAATAAAAAAATCTAGACTTAAAATATCTATAATTATATTCGTAAGTAAAACCATAATGCATTTAAGAATTCATATCTTCAAAAAAGTATATATCTTAAATATAAGTTGTGATAAGATACAATTCTATTTTTTATAGATATTTTATTTCTTAATAGAATAAACAATGTATTTGTTAAAAATAAATAAACTTATTTGAGTAATTGGACTGATGTTAGTGTAGATAATATTGTTCAATTTCTTTTATAATTATGTAACTGAAAAATTATAATCACAATATGGAGGCTAACATATTAATTGATGATAGGTTTGAATTGTATATTCAATTTGATGTCTAGATTTGTTCTTTTAGATTCGTCAAGTAAAACGAACTAAAATGATATTAAATTCATATATTTTGGTGGTAAAGAACACAATGATATGGTTGACCTGTAAGAAATATGGTTGCACCCTAATCAATAATATTGCCACACATGGCGTATGAGACAGTTATGCATACAGCTGCATGCCCTCTTACTGTTAACGTCTCATCGTCGTTGGCAAAAATTTTCGAAAGTGAATAAGTTAGGATTCTCCACTTTTCAAATGGAGTACATACCTCTTAAATGCAATGTTTTCATAACCAAACCGTCCATAGTATTGAAAAGGTTAGGGGTATGAAATATTATGGTTCAACCGTGCTTTTGTACCCTTTCAACAAGTTGTAATAATAAACAAAATATATATGATAGTTAATAGAAAAATAATTTATTGAGAATTAATAACCAAACCGGATAATAGTGGTTGTATATAGAATTAAAAAGTAGTTTCAAATCCTAAAATCTAGACGTCATATATCTATAATAATATGCGTAACTAAACCTATAATTCATTTAAGAATTCATATCTTCAAAAAAGTATATATCTTAAAATTAAGTTGTGATAAGATACAATTTTATTTTTTGTAGATATTTTATTTTTTAATAGAAAACACTAGGTATTTGTTATAAATAAATAAACTTATTTGAGTAATTTGACTAATGTTAGTGTAGATAATATTGTTTAATTTTTTTTATAATTATGTAACTGAAAAAATATAATCACAATATGGAGGCTAACATATTAATTGATGATAGGGTTGCATTATATATTTAATTTGATGTCTATGTTTGTTCTTTTAGAATCGTCAAGTAAAACGAACTAAAATGATATTAAATTCATATATTTTGTTGGTAAAGAACGCAATGATAAGGTTGACGTATAAGAAATATGGATGCACCCTAATCAATAATGTTCCTACACATGGCGTATGAGACGGTTAAGCATACGGCATGCCCTCTTACGGTTAACGTCTCACCGTAGTTGGCTATATTTTATGAAAGTGAATAAATTAGGGTTCTCCACTTTTCAAATGGAGTACATACCTCTTAAATGCAATGTTTTCATATCCGTACCGTCCACAGTATATGAAAGGTTAGGGGTATGAAATTTAATGGTTCAACCGTGCTTTTGTACCCTTTCAACGAGTTGTAATAATAAAAAAAAATATATGAAAAGTTTAGTGGTATGAAATTTTATGGCTCAACTATGCTTTTGTGCCCTTTCAACAGGTTCTAATAATAAAGAATATATATATATAAATTAATAGAAAAATAATTGACGGATGAATTAATAATCAAACCGGATAATACGGTTATATATATGAATTAAAATGTAGTTTAAAATAAAAAAATCTAGACTTAAAATATCTATAATTATATTCGTAAGTAAAACCATAATGCATTTAAGAATTCATATCTTCAAAAAAGTATATATCTTAAATATAAGTTGTGATAAGATACAATTCTATTTTTTATAGATATTTTATTTCTTAATAGAATAAACAATGTATTTGTTAAAAATAAATAAACTTATTTGAGTAATTGGACTGATGTTAGTGTAGATAATATTGTTCAATTTCTTTTATAATTATGTAACTGAAAAATTATAATCACAATATGGAGGCTAACATATTAATTGATGATAGGTTTGAATTGTATATTCAATTTGATATCTAGATTTGTTCTTTTAGATTCGTCAAGTAAAACGAACTAAAATGATATTAAATTCATATATTTTGGTGGTAAAGAACACAATGATATGGTTGACCTGTAAGAAATATGGTTGCACCCTAATCAATAATATTGCCACACATGGCGTATGAGACAGTTATGCATACAGCTGCATGCCCTCTTACTGTTAACGTCTCATCGTCGTTGGCAAAAATTTTCGAAAGTGAATAAGTTAGGATTCTCCACTTTTCAAATGGAGTACATAGCTCTTAAATGCAATGTTTTCATAACTGAACCGTCTATATCATTTGAAAGGTTAGGGGTATGAAATTTAATGGTTCAACCGTGCTTTTGTAGCCTTTCAACGAGTTGTAATAATAAAACAAATATATATGAAAATTAATTGAAAAATAATTTACATAGAATTAATGATCAAACCTTATAATACTGGTTGTATATAGAATAAAAAAGTAGTTTAAAATCCTAAAATCTAGACGTCATATGTCTATAATTATATGCATAACTAAACCCATAATTCATTAACGAATTCATATCTTCAAAAAAGTATATATCTTAAAATTAAGTTGTGATAAGACACAATTCTATTTTTTATATATATTTTATTTCTTAATAGACAAAACAATGTATTTGTTGAAAATAAATAAACTTATTTGAGTAATTGAGCTGATGTTAGTGTAGATAATATTGTTCTATATATTTTATAATTATCTAACTGAAAAATTATAATCACAATATGGAGGCTAACATATTAATTGATGATAGGTTTGAATTGTATATTCAATCTGATATCTAGGTTTGTTCTTTTAGATTCATCAAGTAAAATAAACTAAAATGATATTAAGTTTATATATTTTAGTGGTAAAGAACACAATGATAAGGTTACCTATAAGAAATATGGTTGCACCCTAATCTATAATGTTCCCACATATGGTGTATGAGACAGTTATTCATACAGCTGCATGCCCTCTTACAGTTAACGTCTCACCGTCGTTGGTAATATTTTATGAAAGTGAATAAGTTAGGATTCTCCACTTTTAAAATGGAGTACATACCTCTTAAATGCAATGTTTTCATAACCGAACCGTCCACAGTATTTGAAAGGTTAGGGGTATGAAATTTAATGGTTCAACCGTGCTTTTGTACCCTTTCAAAGAGTTGTAATAATAATAAAAATATATATACGAAAATTAATAGAAAAATAATTTATGGAGAATTAATGATCAAACCGGATAATACTGGTTGTAGATAGAATTAAAAAGTAGTTTAAAATCCTAAAATCTAGACGTCATCTGTCTATAATTATATGCGTAACTAAACCCATAATGCATTTATGAATTCATATCTTCAAAAAAGTATATATCTTAAAATTAAGTTGTGATAAGACACAATTCTAATTTTTATAGATATTTTATTTCTTAATAGAGAAAACAATGTATTTGTTAAAATTAAATAAACTTATTTGAGTAATTAAACTGATGTTAGTGTAGATAATATTGTTCAATTTGTTTTGTAATTATGGAACTGAAAAATTATAATCACAATATGGAGGGTAACATATTAATTGATGATAGGTTTGAATTATATATTCAATTTGATGTCTAGGTTTGTTCTTTTAGATTCGTCAAGTAAAACAAACTAAAATGGTATTAAGTTCATATATTTTTGTGGTAAAGAACACAATGATAAGGTTACCTATAAGAAATATGGTTGCACCCTAATCTATAATGTTCCCACACATGGCGTATGAGACAGTTATGCATACAACTGCATGCCCTCTTACGGTTAACGTCTCACCGTCGTTGGTAATATTTTATGAAAGTGAATAAGTTAGGATTCTCCACTTTTAAAATGGAGTACATACCTCTTAAATGCAATGTTTTCATAACCGAACCGTCCACAGTATTTGAAAGGTTAGGGGTCTGAAATTTAATGGTTCAACCGTGCTTTTGTACCCTTTCAAAGAGTTGTAATAATAATAAAAATATATATACGAAAATTAATAGAAAAATAATTTACGAAGAATTAATGATCAAACCGGATAATACTGGTTGTATATAGAATTAAAAAGTAGTTTAAAATCCTAAAATCTAGAGGTCATATGTCTATAATTATATGCGTAACTAAACCCATAATGCATTTACGAAGTCATATCTTCAAAAAAGTATATATCTTAAAATTAAGTTGTGATAAGACACAATTCTAATTTTTATAGATATTTTATTTCTTAATAGAGAAAACAATGTATTTGTTAAAATTAAATAAACTTATTTGAGTAATTAAACTGATGTTAGTGTAGATAATATTGTTCAATTTGTTTTGTAATTACGGAACTGAAAAATTATAATCACAATATGGAGGCTAACATATTAATTGATGATAGGTTTGAATTATATATTCAATTTGATGTCTAGGTTTGTTCTTTTAGATTCGTCAAGTAAAACAAACTAAAATGGTATTAAGTTCATATATTTTTGTGGTAAATAACACAATGATAAGGTTACCTATAAGAAATATGGTTGCACCCTAATCTATAATGTTCCCACACATGGCGTATGAGACAGTTATGCATACAATTGCATGCCCTCTTACGGTTAACGTCTCACCGTCATTGGTAATATTTTATGAAAGTGAATAAGTTAGGATTCTCCACTTTTAAAATGAAGTACATACCTCTTAAATGCAATGTTTTCATAACTGAACCGTCCATAGCATTTGAAAGGTTAGGGGTATGAAATTTAATGGTTCAACCGTGCTTTTGTACCCTTTCAACGAGTTCTAATAATAAAACAAATATATATGAAAATTAATTGAAAAATAATTTACATAGAATTAATGATCAAACCTTATAATACTGGTTGTATATAGAATAAAAAAGTAGTTTAAAATCCTAAAATCTAGACGTCATATGTCTATAATTATATGCGTAACTAAACCCATAATTCATTAACGAATTCATATCTTCAAAAAAGTATATATCTTAAAATTATGTTGTGATAAGACACAATTCTAATTTTTATAGATATTTTATTTCTTAATAGTGAAAACAATGTATTTGTTAAAATTAAATAAACTTATTTGAGTAATTAAACTGATGTTAGTGTAGATAATATTGTTCAATTTGTTTTGTAATTATGGAACTGAAAAATTATAATCACAATATGGAGGCTAACATATTAATTGATGATAGGTTTGAATTATATATTCAATTTGATGTCTAGGTTTGTTCTTTTAGATTCGTCAAGTAAAACAAACTAAAATGGTATTAAGTTCATATATTTTTGTGGTAAAGAACACAATGATAAGGTTACCTATAAGAAATATGGTTGCACCCTAATCTATAATGTTCCCACACATGGCGTATGAGACAGTTATGCATACAACTGCATGCCCTCTTACGGTTAACGTCTCACCGTCATTGGTAATATTTTATGAAAGTGAATAAGTTAGGATTCTCCACTTTTAAAATGAAGTACATACCTCTTAAATGCAATGTTTTCATAATCGAACCGTCCATAGCATTTGAAAGGTTAGGGGTATGAAATTTAATGGTTCAACCGTGCTTTTGTACCCTTTCAACGAGTTGTAATAATAAAACAAATATATATGAAAATTAATTGAAAAATAATTTACATAGAATTAATGATCAAACCTTATAATACTGGTTGTATATAGAATAAAAAAGTAGTTTAAAATCCTAAAATCTAGACGTCATATGTCTATAATTATATGCGTAACTAAACCCATAATTCCTTAACGAATTCATATCTTCAAAAAAGTATATATCTTAAAATTATGTTGTGATAAGACACAATTCTAATTTTTATAGATAGTTTATTTCTTAATAGACAAAACAATGTATTTGTTGAAAATAAATAAACTTATTTGAGTAATTGAGCTGATGTTAGTGTAGATAATATTGTTCTATATGTTTTGTAATTATGTAACTGAAAAATTATAATCACAATATGGAGGCTAACATATTAATTGATGATAGGTTTGAATTGTATATTCAATCTGATGTCTAGGTTTGGTCTTTTAGATTCATCAAGTAAAATAAACTAAAATGGTATTAAGTTCATATATTTTTGTGGTAAAGAACACAATGATAAGGTTACCTATAAGAAATATGGTTGCACCCTAATCTATAATGTTCCCACATATGGTGTATGAGAAAGTTATTCATACAGCTGCATGCCCTCTTACAGTTAACGTCTCACCGTCGTTGGTAATATTTTATGAAAGTGAATAAGTTAGGATTCTCCACTTTTAAAATGGAGTATATACCTCTTAAATGCAATGTTTTCATAACCGAACCGTCCACAGTATTTGAAAGGTTAGGGGTATGAAATTTAATGGTTCAACCGTGCTTTTGTACCCTTTCAAAGAGTTGTAATAATAAAAAAAATATATATACGAAAATTAATAGAAAAATAATTTACGAAGAATTAATGATCAAACCGGATAATACTGGTTGTATATAGAATTAAAAAGTAGTTTAAAATCCTAAAATCTAGACGTCATATGTCTATAATTATATGCCTAACTAAACCCATAATTCATTTATGAATTCATATCTTCCAAAAAGTATATATCTTAAAAATAAGTTGTGATAAGACACATTTCTATTTTTTATAGATATTTTATTTCTTAATAGAGAAAACAATGTATTTGGTAAAAATAAATAAACTTATTTGAGTAATTGGACTGATGGTAGTGTAGATAATATTGTTCAATTTGTTTTATAATTATGTAACTGAAAAATTATAATCACAATATGGAGGCTAACATATTAATTGATGATAGGTTTGAATTGTATATTCAATTTGATGTCTAGGTTTGTTCTTTTAGATTCATCAAATAAAATAAACTAAAATGATATTACGTTCATATATTTTTGTGGTAAAGAACACAATGATAAGGTTACCTATAAGAAATATGGTTGCACCCTAATCTATAATGTTCCCACATATGGTGTATGAGACGCTTATTCATACAATTGCATGCCCTCGTACGGTTAACGTCTCACCGTCGTTGGTAATATTTTATGAAAGTGAATAAGTTAGGATTCTCTACATTTAAAATGGAGTACATACCTATTAAATGCAATGTTTTCATAACCGAACCGTCCACAGTATTTGAAAGGTTAGGGGTATGAAATTTAATGGTTCAGCCGTGCTTTTGTACCCTTTCAACGAGTTGTAATAATAAAACAAATATATATGAAAATTAATTGAAAAATAATTTACAGAGAATTAATGATCAAACCGGATAATACTGGTTGTATATAGAATTAAAAAGTAGTTTAAAATCCTAAAATCTAGACGTCATATGTCTATAATTATATGCGTAACTAAACCCATAATTCATTTACGAATTCATATCTTCAAAAAAGTACATATCTAAAAATTAAGTTGTGATAAGACACAATTCTAATTTTTATAGATATTTTATTTCTTAATATAGAAAACTATGTATTTGTTAAAAATAAATAAACTTATTTGAGTAATTGAACTGATGTTAGTGTAGATAATATTGTTCAATTTGTTTTATAATTATGTAACTGAAAAATTATAATCACAATATGGAGGCTAACATATTAATTGATGATAGGTTTGAATTGTATATTCAATTTGATGTCTAGGTTTGTTCTTTTAGATTCGTCAAGTAAAACAAACTAAAATGATATTAAGTTCATATATTTTTGTGGTAAAGAACACAATGATAAGGTTACCTATTAGAAATAAGGTTGCACCCTAATTTATAATGTTCCCACACATGGCGTATGAGACAGTTGTGCATACAGATGCATGCCCTATTACGGTTAATGTCTCACTGTCGTTGGTAATATTTTATGAAAGTGAATAAGTTAGGATTCTTCACGTTTAAAATGGAGTACAGACCTCTTAAATGCAATGTTTTCATAACCGAACCGTCCACAGTATTGGAAAGGTTAGGGGTATGAAATTTAATGGTCCAACCGTGCTTTTGTACCCTTTCAACGAGTTATAATAATAATAAAAATATATGTTAAAATTAATAGAAAAATAATTTACGGAGAATTAATAATCAAACCGGATAATACTGGTTGTATATAGAATTAAATAGTAGTTTAAAATCCTAAAATCTAGACGTCATATATCTATAATTATATGCGTAACTAAACCCATAATTCATTTAAGAATTCATATCTTAAAAAAAGTATATATCTTAAAATTAAGTTGTGATAAGACACAATTCTATTTTTTATAGATATTTTATTTCTTAATATTGAAAACAATGTATTTGTTAAATATAAATAAACTTATTTGAGTAATTGAACTGATGTTAGTGTAGATAATATTGTTCAATTTGTTTTATAATTATGTAACTGAAAAATTATAATCACAATATGGAGTCTAACATATTAATTGATGATAGGTTTGAATTGTATATTCAATTTGATGTCTAGGTTTGTTCTTTTAGATTCGTCAAGTAAAACAAACTAAAATGATATTAAGTTCATATATTTTTGTGGTAAAGAACACAATGATAAGGTTACCTATTAGAAATAAGGTTGCACCCTAATCTATAATGTTCCCACACATGGCGTATGAGACGCTTGTGCATACATACCGCATGCCCTCTTACGGTTAATGTCTCACCGTCGTTGGAAATATTTTATGAAAGTGAATAAGTTAGGATTCTTCACGTTTAAAATGGAGTACATACCTCTTAAATGCAATGTTTTCATAACCGAACCATCCACAGTATTGGAAAGGTTAGGGGTATGAAATTTAACGGTCCAACCGTGCTTTTGTACCCTTTCAACGAGTTATAATAATAATAAAAATTATGTTAAAATTAATAGAAAAATAATTTACGGAGAATTAATAATCAAACCGGATAATACTGGTTGTATATAGAATTAAATAGTAGTTTAAAATCCTAAAATCTAGACGTCATATATCTATAATTATATGCGTAACTAAACCCATAATTCATTTAAGAATTCATATCTTCAAAAAAGTATATATCTTGAAATTAAGTTGTGATAAGACACAATTCTATTTTTTATAGATATTTTTTTTCTTAATAGAGAAAACAATGTATTTGTTAAAAATAAATAAACTTATTTGAGTAATTGGACTGATGGTAGTGTAGATAATATTGTTCAATTTGTTTTATAATTATGTAACCGAAAAATTATAATCACAATATGGAGGCTAACATATTAATTGATGATAGGTTTGAACTGTATATTCAATTTGATGTCTAGGTTTGTTCTTTTAGATTCGTCAAGTACAACAAACTAAAATGATATTAACTTCATATATTTTTGTGGTAAAGAACACAATGATAAGGTTACCTATAAGAAATATGGTTTCACTCTAATCTATAATGTTCCCACACATGGCGTATGAGACAGTTATGCATACAGCTGCATGCCCTCTTACGGTTAACGTATCACCGTCGATGGTAATATTTTATTGAAGTGAATAAGTTAGGATTCTCCACTTTAAAATGGAGTACATATCTCTTAAATGCAATGTTTTACCAAACCGTCCACAGTATTGGAAAGGTTAGGGGTATGAAATTTAATGGTTCAACCGTGCTTTTGTACCCTTTCAACGATTTGTAATAAAAAAATATATGTTAAAATTAATAGAAAAATAATTTACAGTGAATTAATGATCAAACCGGATAATACTGGTTGTATATAGAATTAAAAAGTAGTTTAAAATCCTAAAATCTAAACGTCATATGTCTATAATTATATGCGTAACTAAACCCATAATTAATTTAAGAATTCATATCTTCAAAAAAGTATATATCTTAAAATTAAGTTGTGATAAGACACAATTCTATTTTTTATAGATATTTTATTTTTAATAAAGAAAACAATGTATTTCTTAAAAATAAATAAACTTATTTGAGTAATTGAACTGATGTTAGTGTAGATAATATTGTTCAATTTTTTTTATAATTATGTAACTGAAAAATTATAATCACAATATGGAGGCTAACATATTAATTGATGATAGGTTTGAATTGTATATTCAATTTGATGTCTAGGTTTGTTCTTTTAGATTCATCAAGTAAAACAAACTAAAATGATATTAAATTCATATATTTTTGTGGTAAAGAACACAATGATAAGGTTACCTATAAGAAATATGGTTGCACCCTAATCTATAATGTTCCCACACATGGCGTATCAGACAGTTATGCATACAGCTGCATGCCCTCTTACGGTTAACGTCTCACCGTCGTTGGTAATATTTTATGAAAGTGAATAAGTTAGGATTCTTCACGTTTAAAATGGAGTACAGACCTCTTAAATGCAATGTTTTCATAACCGAACCGTCCACAGTATTGGAAAGGTTAGGGGTATGAAATTTAATGGTCCAACCGTGCTTTTGTACCCTTTCAACGAGTTATAATAATAATAAAAATATATGTTAAAAATTAATAGAAAAATAATTTACGGAGAATTAATAATCAAACCGGATAATACTGGTTGTATATAGAATTAAATAGTAGTTTAAAATCCTAAAATCTAGACGTCATATATCTATAATTATATGCGTAACTAAACCCATAATTCATTTAAGAATTCATATCTTAAAAAAAGTATATATCTTAAAATTAAGTTGTGATAAGACACAATTCTATTTTTTATAGATATTTTATTTCTTAATATAGAAAACAATGTATTTGTTAAAAATAAATAAACTTATTTGAGTAATTGAACTGATGTTAGTGTAGATAATATTGTTCAATTTGTTTTATAATTATGTAACTGAAAAATTATAATCACAATATGGAGTCTAACATATTAATTGATGATAGGTTTGAATTGTATATTCAATTTGATGTCTAGGTTTGTTCTTTTAGATTCGTCAAGTAAAACAAACTAAAATGATATTAAGTTCATATATTTTTGTGGTAAAGAACACAATGATAAGGTTACCTATTAGAAATAAGGTTGCACCCTAATCTATAATGTTCCCACACATGGCGTATGAGACAGTTGTGCATACAGCTGCATGCCCTCTTACGGTTAATGTCTCACCGTCGTTGGAAATATTTTATGAAAGTGAATAAGTTAGGATTCTTCACGTTTAAAATGGAGTACATACCTCTTAAATGCAATGTTTTCATAACCGAACCATCCACAGTATTGGAAAGGTTAGGGGTATGAAATTTAACGGTCCAACCGTGCTTTTGTACCCTTTCAACGAGTTATAATAATAAAAAAAATTATGTTAAAATTAATAGAAAAATAATTTACGGAGAATTAATAATCAAACCGGATAATACTGGTTGTATATAGAATTAAATAGTAGTTTAAAATCCTAAAATCTAGACGTCATATATCTATAATTATATGCGTAACTAAACCCATAATTCATTTAAGAATTCATATCTTCAAAAAAGTATATATCTTGAAATTAAGTTGTGATAAGACACAATTCTATTTTTTATAGATATTTTATTTCTTAATAGAGAAAACAATGTATTTGTTAAAAATAAATAAACTTATTTGAGTAATTGGACTGATGGTAGTGTAGATAATATTGTTCAATTTGTTTTATAATTATGTAACCGAAAAATTATAATCACAATATGGAGGCTAACATATTAATTGATGATAGGTTTGAACTGTATATTCAATTTGATGTCTAGGTTTGTTCTTTTAGATTCGTCAAGTACAACAAACTAAAATGATATTAACTTCATATATTTTTGTGGTAAAGAACACAATGATAAGGTTACCTATAAGAAATATGGTTTCACTCTAATCTATAATGTTCCCACACATGGCGTATGAGACGGTTATGCATACGGTTCGCATGCCCTCTTACGGTTAACGTCTCACCGTCGATGGTAATATTTTATTGAAGTGAATAACTTAGGATTCTCCACTTTAAAATGGAGTACATACCTCTTAAATGCAATGTTTTACCAAACCGTCCACAGTATTGGAAAGGTTAGGGGTATGAAATTTAATGGTTCAACCGTGCTTTTGTACCCTTTCAACGATTTGTAATAAAAAAAATATATGTTAAAATTAATAGAAAAATAATTTACAGTGAATTAATGATCAAACCGGATAATACTGGTTGTATATAGAATTAAAAAGTAGTTTAAAATCCTAAAATCTAAACGTTATATGTCTATAATTATATGCGTAACTAAACCCATAATTCATTTAAGAATTCATATCTTCAAAAAAGTATATATCTTAAAATTAAGTTGTGATAAGACACAATTCTATTTTTTATAGATATTTTATTTTTAATAAAGAAAACAATGTATTTCTTAAAAATAAATAAACTTATTTGAGTAATTGAACTGATGTTAGTGTAGATAATATTGTTCAATTTTTTTAATAATTATGTAACTGAAAAATTATAATCACAATATGGAGGCTAACATATTAATTGATGATAGGTTTGAATTGTATATTCAATTTGATGTCTAGGTTTGTTCTTTTAGATTCATCAAGTAAAACAAACTAAAATGATATTAAATTCATATATTTTTGTGGTAAAGAACACAATGATAAGGTTACCTATAAGAAATATGGTTGCACCCTAATCTATAATGTTCCCACACATGGCGTATCAGACAGTTATGCATACAGCTGCATGCCCTCTTACGGTTAACGTCTCACCGTCGTTGGTAATATTTTATGAAAGTGAATATGTTAGGATTCTTCACGTTTAAAATGGAGTACATACCTCTTAAATGCAATGTTTTCATAACCGAACCGTCCACAGTATTGGAAAGGTTAGGGGTATGAAATTTAATGGTTCAACCATGCTTTTGTACCATTTCAACAAGTTGTAATAATAAAATATATATATATGAAAATAAATAGAAAAATAATTTACGGAGAATTAATTATCAAATCGGATAATACTGGTTGTATATAGAATTAAAAAGTAGTTTAAAATCCTAAAATCTAGACGTCATATATCTATAATTATATGCGTAACTAAACCCATAATTCATTTAAGAATGCATATCTTCAAAAAAGTATATATCTTGAAATTAAGTTGTGATAAGACACAATTCTATTTTTTATAGATATTTTATTTCTTAATAGAGAAAACAATGTATTTGTTAAACATAAATAAACTTATTTGAGTAATTGGACTGATGTTAGTGTAGATAATATTGTTCAATTTGTTTTATAATTATGTAGCTGAACAATTATAATCACAATATGGAGGCTAACATATTAATTGATGATAGGTTTGAATTGTATATTCAATTTGATGTCCAGGTTTGTTCTTTTAGATTCATAAAGTAAAACAAACTAAAATGATATTAAGTTCATATATTTTTGTGGTAAAGAACACAATGATAAGGTTACCTATAAGAAATATTGTTGCACCCTAATCTATAATGTTCCCACACATGGCGTATGAGACAGTTGTGCATACAGCTGCATGCCCTCTTACAGATAACGTCTCACCGTCGTTGGTAATATTTTATGAAAGTGAATAAGTTAGGATTCTTCACGTTTAAAATGGAGTACATACCTCTTAAATGCAATGTTTTCATAACCGAACCGTCCACGGTATTGGAAAGGTTAGGGGTATGAAATTTAATGGTTCAACCGTGCTTTTGTACCATTTCAACGAGTTGAAATAATAAAAAAATATATATGAAAAAAACTAATTTACGGAGAATTAATGATCAAACCGGATAATACTGGTTGTATAGAGAATTAAAAAGTAGTTTAAAATCCTAAAATCTAGATGTCATATATCTATAATTATATGCGTAACTAAACCCATAATTCATTTAAGAATGCATATCTTCAAAAACGTATATATCTTGAAATTAAGTTGTGATAAGACACAATTCTATTTTTTATACATATTTTATTTCTTAATAGAGAAAACAATGTATTTGTTAAAAATAAATAAACTTATTTGAGTAATTGGACTGATGTTAATGTAGATAATATTGTTCAATTTGTTTTATAATTATGTAGCTGAAAAATTATAATCACAATATGGAGGCTAACATATTAATTGATGATAGGATTGAATTATATATTCAATTTGATGTCTAGGTTTGTTCTTTTAGATTCGTCAAGTAAAACAAACTAAAATGATATTAAGTTCATATATTTTTGTGGTAAAGAACACAATGATAAGGTTACCTATAAGAAATATGGTTGCACCCTAAGCTATAATGTTCCCACACTTGGCGTATGAGACAATTATGTATACAGCTGCATGCCCTCTTACGGTTAACGTCTCACCGTCGTTGGTAATATTTTATGAAAGTGAATAACTTAGGATTCTGCACTTTTAAAATGGAGTACATACCTCTTAAATGCAATGTTTTCATAACTGAACCGTCCACAGTATTGGAAAGGTTAGGGGTATGAAATTTAATGGTTCAACCGTGCTTTTGTACCCTTTCAACGAGTTGTAACAAAAAAAAATATGTTAAAATTAATAGAAAAATAATTTACGGAGAATTAATGATCAAACCGGATAATACTGGTTGTATATAGAATGAAAAAGTAGTTTAAAATCCTAAAATCTAGAAGTCATATGTATTATATGCGTAACTAAACCCATAATTCATTTAAGAATTCATATCTTCAAAAAAGTATATATCTTAAAATTAAGTTGTGATAAGACAAAATTCTATTTTTTATAGATATGGTTCAACAGTGGTTTTGTACCGTTTCAACCGGTGGTAATAATAAAGAACAAATATATATGAATATTAATTGCAAAATAATGTACCGCTCAATTAATAATGAAACCGGATAATACTAGTCGTATATAGAATTAAAAAGTATTTAATAACCTAAAAGCTAGACTTCATATATCTAAAATTATATGTGTAAGTAAAACTATAGTTAATATAAGAATTCATATCATGAAAAGAGTATATAACCTAAAATTAAGTTGTGATATGATACAATTCTATTTTTTTAGATACTTTATTTTTTAAATAAAAAAAGAATGTATTTATTAAAAGTTAATAAACTTATATGTGTAATTAGACTGATGTTAGGGTAGATAATACTGTTTAATCTTTTTTTAATTATGTAACTGAAAAAATTTAAACACAATATGGAGGGTAACATATTAATTCAGGATAGGTTTGCATTGTATATTTAATTTGATGTCTAGATTTGTTGTTTTAGATTCATCAACTAAATCGAAACAAAATTTTATGAAGTTCATGTATTTCTGTGGTAAAGTACATAATGTATTTCTGTGGTTCAACTGTTGTTTTGTACCGTTTCAACTGGCCATAATAATAAAGAAATAATATATATCACAATTAATAGCAAAATAACGTACGACTCAATTAATAATGAAACCGGATAATACTGGTCGTATATAGAATTAAAAAGTAGTTAAAAATCCTAAAATTTAGACTTCATATATCTATCATTATATTCGTAAGTGAAACTATATTTCATATAAGAATTCATATCTTCATAAAAGTATATAACCTAAAATTAAATTGTGATATGATACAATTCAATTACTGATTGATATTTTATTTTTTTGTTTAAAAATGTATGTTTTTCTTAAAAATAAAAAAACTTATTTGTGTAATTAGACTGATGTTAGTGTAATATTTTTTTTATATAATTATGTAACTAAATACTTTTAAACACAATATGGAGGCTAACATATTCATTAAGGATAGGTTTGCATTGTATATTTAATTTGATGTATATATTTGTTCATTTAGATTCGTCAAGTAAATCGAAATAAAGTTTTATGAAGTTCATTTATTTTGGTGGTAAAGTACATAATGTTAAGGTTGACCTATAAGAAGTATGGACGCACAGTAATTATTAATGTCCCCACACATAGCGAATGATACAGTAATGCATATATCTGCAAGCCCTTTACGGTTAACGTCTCAACGTAGTTGGCTATATTTATGAAAACTTAATAATTTGGATTCTCCACTTTTGAAATGGACTACATACCTCTTAAAGGGAATGTTTTAATAACCGTACCGACCACAATATCGGAAATTTTAGTGGTATGAAATTTGATGGTTCAACTGTGGTATTGTACCGTTTCAACTGGCCGTAATAATAACGAACAAATATATATGACAATTAATAGCAAAATAACAAACGACTCAATTAATAATAAAACCAGATGATACTGGTCGTATATAGAATCAAAATGTAGTTAAAAATCCTAAAATCTAGACTTCATATATCTATAATTAGATGCGTAAGAAAAACTCTATTTCATATAAAAACTCATATCTTCAAAAAAGTATATAACCTAAAATTAAATTATGATATGATACAATTCAATTGCTTATTGATATTTTATTTTTAAGTTGAATAACTAGACAGATGTTAGTGTAGATAATAAGGTTTAATTTTTTTATATAATTATGAGAAAGAAAAATTTAATCCCAATATGCAGGCTAACATATTAATTCAGGATCGGTTTGCGTTGTATATTTAATTTGATGTCTAGATTTGTTTTTTTTAGGTTGGTCAACTAAATCGAAATAAAATTTTATGAAGTTCATGTATTTTGGTGGTAAAGTATATAATGTTAAGGTTGGCCGATAAGAAGTATGGACGCACCGTAATTATTAATGTTCCCACACATAGCGTAATGAGAAAGTCATGCATACATTTGCATGCCCTTCTACGTTTAACGTGTCAGCGTAGTTGGCTATATTTACGAAAAGTGAATAATTTGGGATTCTCCACTTTTGAAATGGAGTACATACCTTCTAAATGGAATGTTTTCATAACCGTTCCGACCACAATATCGGAAAGTTTAGTGGTATGAAATTTAATGGTTCAACTGTGGTTTTGTACCGTTTCAACTAGCCGTAATAATAAAAACAAATATATATGACAATTAATAGCAAAATAACGTACGACTCAATTTATAATGAAACCGGAAAATACTGGTGGTATATAGAATTAAAAAATAGTTAACAATCCTAAAATCTAGAATCATATATTGATAATTATATGCGTAAGTAAAACTATATTTCATATAAGAATTCATATCTTCAAAAAAAGTATATAACCTAAAATTAAATTGTTATATGATACAATTCAATTGCTTATTGATATTTTATCTTTTGGTTTAAAAATGTATGTTTTTGTTAAAAACAAATAAACTTATTTGTGTAATTATACTGATATTAGTATAGTAAATTTATTTATAATTATGTAACTAAAAATTTTTAACCACAATATGGAGGCTAACATATGCATTAAGGATAGGTTTGCATTGTATATTTAATTTTATGTCTCGGTTTGTTCTTTTAGATTCGTCAACTAAATCGAAATAAAGGTTTATGAAATTCATTTATTTTGGTGGTAAAGTACATTATGTTAAGGTTGACCTATAAGAAGTATGGACGCACAGTAATTATTAATGTCCCCACACATAGCGAATGATACAGTCATGCATACATCTGCAAGCCCTTTTACGGTTAACGTCTCAGCGTAGTTGGCTATATTTATGAAAACTGTATAATTTGGGTTTCTCCACTTTTGAAATGGACTACATACCTTTTAAAGGGAATGTTTTAATACTCGTACCGACCACAATAACGGAAAGTTTAGTGGTATGAAATTTGATGGTTCAACTGTTGTTTTGTACCGTTTCAACTGGCCGTAATAAAAAAAAAAATATATGACAGTTAATAGCAAAATAACGTACGACTCAATTTATAATGAAACCGGAAAATACTGGTGGTATATAGAATTAAAAAATAGTTAACAATCCTAAAATCTAGAATCATATATTGATAATTATATGCGTAAGTAAAACTATATTTCATATAAGAATTCATATCTTCAAAAAAGTATATAACCTAAAATTAAATTGTTATATGATACAATTCAATTGCTTATTGATATTTTATCTTTTGGTTTAAAAATGTATGTTTTTGTTAAAAACAAATAAACTTATTTGTGTAATTATACTGATATTAGTATAGTAAATTTATTTATAATTATGTAACTAAAAATTTTTAACTACAATATGGAGGCTAACATATGCATTAAGGATAGGTTTGCATTGTATATTTAATTTTATGTCTCGGTTTGTTCTTTTAGATTCGTCAACTAAATCGAAATAAAGGTTTATGAAATTCATTTATTTTGGTGGTAAAGTACATTATGTTAAGGTTGACCTATAAGAAGTATGGACGCACGAGTAATTATTAATGTCCCCACACATAGCGAATGATACGAATCATGCATACATCTGCAAGCCCTTTTACGGTTAACGTCTCAGCGTAGTTGGCTATATTTATGAAAACTGTATAATTTGGGTTTCTCCACTTTTGAAATGGACTACATACCTTTTAAAGGGAATGTTTTAATACTCGTACCGACCACAATAACGGAAAGTTTAGTGGTATGAAATTTGATGGTTCAACTGTTGTTTTGTACCGTTTCAACTGGCCGTAATAATAAAAAAAAATATATGACAGTTAATAGCAAAATAACGTACGACTCAATTTATAATGAAACCGGAAAATACTGGTGGTATATAGAATTAAAAAATAGTTAACAATCCTAAAATCTAGAATCATATATTGATAATTATATGCGTAAGTAAAACTATATTTCATATAAGAATTCATATCTTCAAAAAAGTATATAAACCTAAAATTAAATTGTTATATGATACAATTCAATTGCTTATTGATATTTTATTTTTTGGTTTAAAAATGTATGTTTTTGTTAAAAATAAATAAACTTATTTCTGTAATTATACTGATATTAGTATAGTAAATTTATTTATAATTATGTAACTAAAAATTTTTAACCACAATATGGAGGCTAACATATGCATTAAGGATAGGTTTGCATTGTATATTTAATTTTATGTCTCGGTTTGTTCTTTTAGATTCGTCAACTAAATCGAAATAAAGGTTTATGAAATTCATTTATTTTGGTGGTAAAGTACATTATGTTAAGGTTGACCTATAAGAAGTATGGACGCACAGTAATTATTAATGTCCCCACACATAGCGAATGATACAGTCATGCATACATCTGCAAGCCCTTTTATGGTTAACGTCTCAGCGTAGTTGGCTATATTTATGAAAACTGTATAATTTGGGTTTCTCCACTTTTGAAATGGACTACATACCTTTTAAAGGGAATGTTTTAATACTCGTACCGACCACAATAACGGAAAGTTTAGTGGTATGAAATTTGATGGTTCAAGCGTTGTTTTGTACCGTTTCAAGGCCGTAATAATAATAAAAAAAAAAATATATGACAGTTAATAGCAAAATAACGTACGACTCAATTTATAATGAAACCGGAAAATACTGGTGGTATATAGAATTAAAAAATAGTTAAAAATCCTAAAATCTAGAATTATATATTCAAAATTATATGCGTAAGTAAAACTATATTTCATATAAGAATTCATATCTTCAAAAAAGTATATAACCTAAAATTAAAATTCTTATATGATACAATTCAATTGCTTATTGATATTTTATTTTTTGGTTTACAAATGTATGTATTGTTAAAAATAAATAAACTTATTTGTGTTATTAGACTGATATTAGTGTAGTAATTTTTTTTATAATTATGTAACTAAAAAATTTTAATCACAACATGGACGCTAACATATTCATTAAGGATAGTTTTGCATTGTATATTTAATTTGATGTCTAGATTTGTTCTTTTAGATTCGTCAATTACATAATGTTACGGTTGACCGAGAAGAAGTATGCACGCACCGTAATTATTAATGTCCCCACACAAGCGAATGATACAGTCACGCATACATCTGCAAGCCCTTTTACGGTTAACGTCTCTGCGTAGTTGGCTATATTTATGAAAACTGAATAATTTTTGATTCTCCACTTTTGAAATGTACTACATATCTCTTAAAGGGAATGTTTTAATAACCGTACCGACCACAATATCGGAAAGTTTAGTGGTATGAAATTTGATGGTCCAACTGTGGTTTTGTACCGTTTCAACTGGCCGTAATAATAAAGAACAAATATATATCACAATTAATAGCAAAATAACGTACGACTCAATTAATAATGAAACCGGATAATACTGGTCGTATATAGAATTAAAAAGTAGTTAAAAATCCTAAAATTTAGACTTCATATATCTATTATTATATTCGTAAGTAAAACTATATTTCATATAAGAATTCATATCTTCATAAAAGTATATAACCTAAAATTAAATTGTGATATGATACAATTCAATTGCTTATTGATATTTTATTTTTTTGTTCAAAAATGTATGTTTTTCTTAAAAATAAATAAACTTATTTGTGTAATTAGACTGATGTTAGTGTAGTATTTTTTTATATAATTATGTAACTAAAAACTTTTAATCACAATATGGAGGCTAACATATTCATTAAGGATAGGTTTGCATTGTATATTTAATTTGATGTATATATTTGTTCATTTAGATTCGTCAAGTAAATCGAAATAAAGTTGTATGAAGTTCATTTATTTTGGTGGTAAAGTACATAATGTTAAGGTTGACCTATAAGAAGTATGGACGCACAGTAATTATTAATGTCCCCACACATAGCGAATGATACAGTAATGCATACATCTGCAAGCCCTTTTACGGTTAACGTCTCAACGTAGTTGGCTATATTTATGAAAACTGTATAATTTGGATTCTCCACTTTTGGAATGGACTACATACCTCTTAAAGGGAATATTTTAATAACCGTACCGACCACAATATCGGAAGTTTTAGTGGTATGAAATTTGATGGTTCAACTGTGGTATTGTACCGTTTCAACTGGCCGTAATAATAATGAACAAATATATATGACAATTAATAGCAAAATAAGAAACGACTCAATTAATAATAAAACCAGATAATACTGGTCGTATATAGAATCAAAATGTAGTTAAAAATCCTAAAATCTAGACTTCATATATCTATAATTAGATGCGTAAGTAAAACTATATTTCATATAAAAATTCATATGTTCAAAAAAGTATATAACCTAAAATTAAATTACGATATGATACAATTCAATTGCTTATTGATATTTTATTTTTTTGTTCAAAAATGTATGTTTTTCTTAAAAATAAATAAACTTATTTGTGTAATTAGACTGATGTTAGTGTAGTATTTTTTTATATAATTATGTAACTAAAAACTTTTAATCACAATATGGAGGCTAACATATTCATTAAGGATAGGTTTGCATTGTATATTTAATTTGATGTATATATTTGTTCATTTAGATTCGTCAAGTAAATCGAAATAAAGTTGTATGAAGTTCATTTATTTTGGTGGTAAAGTACATAATGTTAAGGTTGACCTATAAGAAGTATGGACGCACAATAATTATTAATGTCCCCACACATAGCGAATGATACAGTAATGCATACATCTGCAAGCCCTTTTACGGTTAACGTCTCAACGTAGTTGGCTATATTTATGAAAACTGTATAATTTGGATTCTCCACTTTTGGAATGGACTACATACCTCTTAAAGGGAATATTTTAATAACCGTACCGACCACAATATCGGAAATTTTAGTGGTATGAAATTTGATGGTTCAACTGTGGTATTGTACCGTTTCAACTGGCCGTAATAATAATGAACAAATATATATGACAATTAATAACAAAATAAGAAACGACTCAATTAATAATAAAACCAGATAATGCGGTCGTATATAGAATCAAAATGTAGTTAAAAATCCTAAAATCTAGACTTCATATATCTATAATTAGATGCGTAAGTAAAACTATATTTCATATAAAAATTCATATGTTCAAAAAAGTATATAACCTAAAATTAAATTATGATATGATACAATTCAATTGCTTATTGATATTTTATATTTTCGGTTAATAATTACACAGATGTTAGTGTAGATAATAAGGTTTAATATTTTTATATAATTATGAGACAGAAAAATTTAATCCCAATATGCAGGCTAACATATTAATTCAGGATAGGTTTGCGTTGTATATTTAATTTGATGTCTAGATTTGTTTTTTTTAGGTTGGTAAACTAAATCGAAATAAAATTTTATGAAGTTCATGTATTTTGGTGGTAAAGTACATAATGTTAAGGTTGGCCGATAAGAAGTATGGACGCACCATAATTATTAATGTTCCCACACATAGCGTAATGAGAAAGTCATGCATACATCTACATGCCCTTCTACGTTTAACGTGTCAGCGTAGTTGGCTATATTTATGAAAAGTGAATAATTTGGGATTCTCCACTTTTGAAATGGAGTACATACCTTCTAAATGGAATGTTTTCATAACCTTTCCGACCACAATATCGGAAAGTTTAGTGCCATGAAATTTAATGGTTCAACCTTGGTTTTGTACTGTTTCAACTGGCAGTACTAGTAAAGAACGAATATATATGAAAATTAATATCAAAATAACGTAAGACTCAATTAATCATAAAACCGGATAATGGTAGTCGTATATAGAATTAAAAAGTAGTTAAAAATCCTAAAATCTAGAATTCATATATCTATAATTATATGCGTTAGTAAAACTGTATTTCATATAGAAATTCATATCTTCAAAAAAGTATATAACCTAAAATTAAGTTGTGATATGATACAATTCTTTTTTTAGATATTTTATTGTTTAAATAAAAAAAATAATGTATTTATTAAAAATAAATAAACTTATATATGTAATTAGACTGATGTTAGTGTAGATAATACTGTTTAATTTTTTTTATTTATGTAACTGAAAAAATTTTAACACAATATGGTGGTTAACATATTAATTCAGGATAGGTTTGCAATGTATATTTAATTTGATGTCTAGATTTATTTTTTTAGATTCCTCAACTAAATCGAAATAAAATTTTATGAAGTTCATGTATTTTGGTGGTAAAGTACATAATGTTAAAGTTGACCGATAAGAAGTATAGACGCACCGTAATTGTTAATGTTCCCACATATAGCGTATGAGAAAGTTATGCATACATCGACATGCCTTTCTACGATTAACGTCTCAGCGTAGTTGGCTATACATATGAAAAGTGAATAATTTGGGATTCTCCACTTTTGAAATGGAGTACAAACATCTTAAAAGGAATGTTTTAATAACCGTACTGACCACAATATCGGAAAGTTTAGTGGTATGAAATTAGATGGTTCAACCGTGGTTTTGTACAGTTTCAACTAGCTGTAATAATAAAGAAAAAACAAATATGACCGTTAATAGCAAAATAATGTAGGGCTCGATTAATAATCAAACCGGATAATACTGGTCGTATATAGAATTAAAAAGTAGTTAAAAACCAAAAAAACAGACTTCATATATCTATAATTATATGTGTTAGTAAAACTATATTTCATTTAGGAATTCATATCTTCAAAAAAGTATATAACCTAAAATTAAGTTCTGATATGATACAATTCTTGTTTTTAGATATTTTAATTTTTAAATGAAAGAAGAATGTATTTATTAAAAATAAATAAACTTATTTGTGTATTTAGACTGATGTTAGTTTAGATAATACTTTAATTTTTTTTATAATTATGTAACTGAAAACATTTAATCGCAATATGCAGGCTAACATATTAATTTAGGATTGGTTTGCATTGTATATTTAATTTGATGTCTAGATTTGTTCGTTTAGATTCGTCAACTAAATCGAAATAAAATTTTACGAAGTTCATTTATTTTTGGTGGTAAAGTACACAATGTTAAGGTTGACCTATAAGAATTATGCACGGATAGTAATTATTAATGTTCCCACACATAACGAATGAGACAGTCATGCATACATATGCATGCCCCTCTACGGTTAACGTTTCAGCGTAGTTAGCTATATTTATGAAAAGTGAATAATTTGGGACTCTCCACTTTTGAAATGGAGTACATACCTCCTAAAAGGAATGTTTTCACAGCCGTACCGTCCACAATATCGGAAAGTTTAGTGGTATGATATTTGATGGTTCAACCGAGGTTTTGTACCGTTTCAACTATCTATAATAATAAAGAAAAATATATATATGATAGTTAATAGCAAAATAATGTACGGCTCGATTAATAATCAAACCGGATAATACCGGTCGTATATAGAATTAAAAAGTAGTTAAAAACCAAAAAAACAGACTTCATATATCTATAATTATATGTGTTAGTAAAACTATATTTCATTTAGGAATTCATATCTTCAAAAAAGTATATAACCTAAAATTAAGTTCTGATATGATATAACTCTTTTTTTTAGATATTTTATTTTTTAAATGAAAGAAGAATGTATTTATTAAAAATAAATAAACTTATTTGTGTATTTAGATTGATGTTAGTTTAGATAATACTGTTTAATTTTTTTTATAATTATGTAACTGAAAAAATTTAATCGCAATATGCAGGCAAACATATTAATTTAGGATTGGTTTGCATTGTATATTTAATTTGATGTCTAGATTTGTTCGTTTAGATTCGTCAACTAAATCGAAATAAAATTTTACGAAGTTCATTTATTTTTGGTGGTAAAGTACACAATGTTAAGGTTGACCTATAAGAATTATGCACGGATAGTAATTATTAATGTTCCCACACATAGCGAATGAGACAGTCATGCATACATATGCATGCCCCTCTACGGTTAACGTTTCAGCGTAGTTAGCTATATTTATGAAAAGTGAATAATTTGGGACTCTCCACTTTTGACATGGAGTACATACCTCCTAAAAGGAATGTTTTCACCACCGTACCGTCCACAATATCGGAAAGTTTAGTGGTATGATATTTGATGGTTCAACCGAGGTTTTGTACCGTTTCAACTAACTATAATAATAAAGAAAAATATATATATGATAGTTAATAGCAAAATAATGTACGGCTCGATTAATAATCAAACCGGATAATAACGGTCGTATACAGAATTAAAAAGTAGTTAAAAACCAAAAAAACAGACTTCATATATCTATAAGTATATGTGTTAGTAAAACTATATTTCATTTAGGAATTCATATCTTCAAAAAAGTATATAACCTAAAATTAAGTTCTGATATGATACAATTCTTTTTTTTAGATATTTTATTTTTTAAATGAAAGAAGAATGTATTTATTAAAAATAAATAAACTTATTTGTGTATTTAGACTGATGTTAGTTTAGATAATACTGTTTAATTTTTTTTATAATTATTTAACTGAAAAAATTTAATCGCAATATGCGGACTAACATATTAATTTAGGATTGGTTTGCATTGTATATTTAATTTGATGTCTAGATTTGTTCGTTTAGATTCGTCAACTAAATCGAAATAAAATTTTACGAAGTTCATTTATTTTTGGTGGTAAAGTACACAATGTTAAGGTTGACCTATAAGAATTATGCACGGATAGTAATTATTAATGTTCCCACACATAGCGAATGAGACAGTCATGCACACATATGCATGCCCCTCTACGGTTAACATTTCAGTGTAGTTAGCTATATTTATGAAAAGTGAATAATTTGGGACTCTCCACTTTTGAAATGGAGTACATACCTCCTAAAAGGAATGTTTTCACAGCCGTACCGTCCACAATATCGGAAAGTTTAGTGGTATGATATTTGATGGTTCAACCGAGGTTTTGTACCGTTTCAACTATCTATAATAATAAAGAAAAATATATATATGATAGTTAATAGCAAAATAATGTACGGCTCGATTAATAATCAAACCGGATAATAACGGTCGTATATAGAATTAAAAAGTAGTTAAAAACCAAAAAAACAGACTTCATATATCTATAATTATATGTGTTAGTAAAACTATATTTCATTTTGGAATTCATATCTTCAAAAAAGTATATAACCTAAAATTAAGTTCTGATATGATATAATTCTTTTTTTTAGATATTTTATTTTTTAAATGAAAGAAGAATGTATTTATTAAAAATAAATAAACTTATTTGTGTATTTAGACTGATGTTAGTTTAGATAATACTGTTTAATTTTTTTTATAATTATGTAACTGAAAAAATTTAATCGCAATATGCAGGCAAACATATTAATTTAGGATTGGTTTGCATTGTATATTTAATTTGATGTCTAGATTTGTTCGTTTAGATTCGTCAACTAAATCGAAATAAAATTTTACGAAGTTCATTTATTTTTGGTGGTAAAGTACACAATGTTAAGGTTGACCTATAAGAAGTATGCATGGATAGTAATTATTAATGTTCCCACACATAGCGAATGAGACAGTCATGCATACATATGCATGCCCCTCTACGGTTAACGTTTCAGCGTAGTTAGCTATATTTATGAAAAGTGAATAATTTGGGACTCTCCACTTTTGAAATGGAGTACATACCTCCTAAAAGGAATGTTATCACAGCCGTACCGACCACAATATCAGAAAGTTTAGTGGTATGAAATTTGATGGTTCAACCGAGGTTTTGTACCGTTTCAACTAGCTATAATAATAAAGAAAAATATATATATGATAGTTAATAGCAAAATAATGTACGGCTCGATTAATAATCAAACCGGATAATACCGGTCGTATATAGAATTAAAAAGTAGTTAAAAACCAAAAAAACAGACTTCATATATCTATAATTATATGTGTTAGTAAAACTATATTTCATTTAGGAATTCATATCTTCAAAAAAGTATATAACCTAAAATTAAGTTCTGATATGATATAATTCTTTTTTTTAGATATTTTATTTTTTAAATGAAAGAAGAATGTATTTATTAAAAATAAATAAACTTATTTGTGTATTTAGACTGATGTTAGTTTAGATAATACTGTATAATTTTTTTATAATTATGTAACTGAAAAAATTTAATCGCAATATGCAGACTAACATATTAATTTAGGATTGGTTTGCATTGTATATTTAATTTGATGTCTAGATTTGTTCGTTTAGAGTCGTCAACTAAATCGAAATAAAATTTTACGAAGTTCATTTATTTTTGGTGGTAAAGTACACAATGTTAAGGTTGACCTATAAGAAGTATGCACGGATAGTAATTATTAATGTTCCCACACATAGCGAATGAGACAGTCATGCATACATATGCATGCCCCTCTACGGTTAACGTTTCAGTGTAGTTAGCTATATTTATGAAAAGTGAATAATTTGGGACTCTCCACTTTTGACATGGAGTACATACCTCCTAAAAGGAATGTTTTCACCACCGTACCGTCCACAATATCGGAAAGTTTAGTGGTATGATATTTGATGGTTCAACCGAGGTTTTGTACCGTTTCAACTAACTATAATAATAAAGAAAAATATATATATGATAGTTAATAGCAAAATAATGTACGGCTCGATTAATAATCAAACCGGATAATACTTGTCGTATATAGAATTAAAAAGTAGTTAAAAACCAAAAAAACAGACTTCATATATCTATAATTATATGTGTTAGTAAAACTATATTTCATTTAGGAATTCATATCTTCAAAAAAGTATATAACCTAAAATTAAGTTCTGATATGATATAACTCTTTTTTTTAGATATTTTATTTTTTAAATGAAAGAAGAATGTATTTATTAAAAATAAATAAACTTATTTGTGTATTTAGACTGATGTTAGTTTAGATAATACTGTTTAATTTTTTTTATAATTATGTAACTGAAAAAATTTAATCGCAATATGCGAGCAAACATATTAATTTAGGATTGGTTTGCATTGTATATTTAATTTGATGTCTAGATTTGTTCGTTTAGATTCGTCAACTAAATCGAAATAAAATTTTACGAAGTTCATTTATTTTTGGTGGTAAAGTACACAATGTTAAGGTTGACCGATAAGAATTATGCACGGATAGTAATTATTAATGTTCCCACACATAGCGAATGAGACAGTCATGCATACATATGCATGCCCCTCTACGGTTAACGTTTCGGCGTAGTTAGCTATATTTATGAAAAGTGAATAATTTGGGACTCTCCACTTTTGACATGGAGTACATACCTCCTAAAAGGAATGTTTTCACCACCGTACCGTCCACAATATCGGAAAGTTTAGTGGTATGATATTTGATGGTTCAACCGAGGTTTTATACCGTTTCAACTAACTATAATAATAAAGAAAAATATATATATGATAGTTAATAGCAAAATAATGTACGGCTCGATTAATAATCAAACCGGATAATACTGGTCGTATATAGAATTAAAAAGTAGTTAAAAACCAAAAAAACAGACTTCATATATCTATAATTATATGTGTTAGTAAAACTATATTTCATTTAGGAATTCATATCTTCAAAAAAGTATATAACCTAAAATTAAGTTCTGATATGATATAATTCTTTTTTTTAGATATTTTATTTTTTAAATGAAAGAAGAATGTATTTATTAAAAATAAATAAACTTATTTGTGTATTTAGACTGATGTTAGTTTAGATAATACTGTTTAATTTTTTTTATAATTATGTAACTGAAAAAATTTAATCGCAATATGCGAGGCTAACATATTAATTTAGGATTGGTTTGCATTGTATATTTAATTTGATGTCTAGATTTGTTCGTTTAGATTCGTCAACTAAATCGAAATAAAATTTTACGAAGTTCATTTATTTTTGGTGGTAAAGTACACAATGTTAAGGTTGACCTATAAGAAGTATGCACGGATAGTAATTATTAATGTTCCCACACATAGCGAATGAGACAGTCATGCATACATATGCATGCCCCTCTACGGTTAACGTTTCAGCGTAGTTAGCTATATTTATGAAAAGTGAATAATTTGGGACTCTCCACTTTTGAAATGGAGTACATACCTCCTAAATGGAATGTTTTCATAACCGTACCGACCACATTATCAAAAAGTTTAGTGGTATGAAATTTGATGGTTCAACCATGGTTTTGTACCGTTTCAACTAGCTATAATAATAAAGAAAAATATATATATGACAGTTAATAGCAAAATAATGTACGGCTCGATTAATAATCAAACCGGATAATACGGGTCGTATATAGAATTAAAAAGTAGTTAAAAACCAAAAATACCGACTTCATATATCTATAATTATATGTGTTAGTAAAACTATATTACATTTAGGAATTCATATCTTCAAAAACGTATATAACCTAAAATTAAGTTCTTATATGATACAATTCTTTTGTTTTAGATATTTTATTTTTAAAATGAAAGAAGAATGTATTTATTAAAAATAAATAAACTTATTTGTGTATTTAGACTGATGTTAGTTTAGATAATACTGTTTAATTTTTTTATAATTATGTAACTGAAAAAATTTAATCGCAATATGCTGGCTAACATATTAATTTAGGATTGGTTTGCATTGTATATTTAATTTGATGTGTAGATTTGTTCGTTTACATTCGTTAACAAATCGAAATAAAATTTTACGAAGTTCATTTATTTTTGGTGGTAAAGTACACAATGTTAAGGTTGACCTATAAGAAGTATGCACGGATAGTAATTATTAATGTTCCCACACATAGCGAATGAGACAGTCATGCATACATATGCATGCCCCTCTACGGTAAACGTTTCAGCGTAGTTAGCTATATTTATGAAAAGTGAATAATTTGGGACTCTCCACTTTTGAAATGGAGTACATACCTCCTAAATGGAATGTTTTCATAACCGTACCGACCACATTATCAAAAAGTTTAGTGGTATGAAATTTGATGGTTCAACCATGGTTTTGTACCGTTTCAACTAGCTATAATAATAAAGAAAAATATATATGACAGTTAATAGCAAAATAATGTACGGCTCGATTAATAATCAAACCGGATAATACGGGTCGTATATAGAATTAAAAAGTAGTTAAAAACCAAAAATACAGACTTCATATATCTATAATTATATGTGTTAGTAAAACTATATTACATTTAGGAATTCATATCTTCAAAAAAGTATATAACCTAAAATTAAGTTCTTATATGATACAATTCTTTTGTTTTAGATATTTTATTTTTTAAATGAAAGAAGAATGTATTTATTAAAAATAAATAAACTTATTTGTGTATTTAGACTGATGTTAGTTTAGATAATACTGTTTAATTTTTTTATAATTATGTAACTGAAAAAATTTAATCGCAATATGCTGGCTAACATATTAATTTAGGATTGGTTTGCATTGTATATTTAATTTGATGTGTAGATTTGTTCGTTTACATTCGTTAACAAATCGAAATAAAATTTTACGAAGTTCATTTATTTTTGGTGGTAAAGTACACAATGTTAAGGTTGACCTATAAGAAGTATGCACGGATAGTAATTATTAATGTTCCCACACATAGCGAATGAGACAATCATGCATACATATGCATGCCCCTCTACGGTAAACGTTTCGGCGTAGTTAGCTATATTTATGAAAAGTGAATAATTTGGGATTCTCCACTTTTGAAATGGAGTACATACCTCGTAAAAGGAATGTTTTCATAACCGTACCGACCACAATATCGGAAAGTTTAGTGGTATGAAATTTGATGGTTCAACCGTGGTTTTGTACCGTTTCAACTAGCTATAATAATAAAGAAAAATATATATGACAGTTAATAGCAAAATAATGTACGGCTCGATTAATAATCAAACCGGATAATACTTGTCGTATATAGAATTAAAAAGTAGTTAAAAACCAAAAAAACAGACTTCATATATCTATAATTATATGTGTTAGTAAAACTATATTTCATTTAGGAATTTATATCTTTAAAAAAGTATATAACCTAAAATTAAGTTCTTATATGATACAATTCTTTTTTTTAGATATTTTATTTTTTAAATGAAAGAAGAATGTATTTATTAAAAATAAATAAACTTATTTGTGTATTTAGACTGATGTTAGTTTAGATAATACTGTTTAATTTTTTTATAATTATGTAACTGAAAAAATTTAATCGCAATATGCGGCTAACATATTAATTTAGGATTGGTTTGCATTGTATATTTAATTTGATGTGTAGATTTGTTCGTTTACATTCGTTAACAAAATCGAAATAAAATTTTACGAAGTTCATTTATTTTTGGTGGTAAAGTACAAAATGTTAAGGTTGACCTATAAGAAGTATGCACGGATAGTAATTATTAATGTTCCCACACATAGCGAATGAGACGAGTCATGCATACATATGCATGCCCCTCTACGGTAAACGTTTCGGCGTAGTTGGCTATATTTATGAAAAGTGAATAATTTGGGATTCTCCACTTTTGAAATGGAGTACATACCTCGTAAAAGGAATGTTTTCATAACCGTACCGACCACAATATCGGAAAGTTTAGTGGTATGAAATTTGATAGTTCAACCGTGGTTTTGTACCGTTTCAACTAGCTATAATAATAAAGAAAAATATATATGACGGTTAATAGCAAAGTAATGTACGGCTCGATTAATAATCAAACCGGATAATACTTGTCGTATATAGAATTAAAAAGTAGTTAAAAACCAAAAAAACACACTTCATATATCTATAATTATATGTGTGAGTAAAACTATATTTCATTTAGCAATTCATATCTTCAAAAAAGTATATAACCTAAAATTCAGTTCTGATATGGTAGAATTCTTTTTTTTAGATATTTTATTTTTAAAATGAAAGAAGAATGTATTTATTAACAATAAATACACTTATTTGTGTATTTAGACTGATGTTAGTTTAGAAAATACTGTTTAATTTTTTATAATTATGTAACTGAAAAAATTTAATCGCAATATGCGAAGCTAACATATTAATTTAGGATTGGTTTGCATTGTATATTTAATTTGATGTGTAGATTTGTTCGTTTACATTCGTTAACAAAATCGAAATAAAATTTTACGAAGTTCATTTATTTTTGGTGGTAAAGTACACAATGTTAAGGTTGACCTATAAGAAGTATGCACGGATAGTAATTATTAATGTTCCCACACATAGCGAATGAGACAGTCATGCATACATATGCATGCCCCTCTACGGTAAACGTTTCAGCGTAGTTAGCTATATTTATGAAAAGTGAATAATTTGGGATTCTCCACTTTTGAAATGGAGTACATACCTCGTAAAAGGAATGTTTTCATAACCGTACCGACCACAATATCGGAAAGTTTAGTGGTATGAAATTTGATGGTTCAACCATGGTTTTGTACCGTTTCAACTAGCTATAATAATAAAGAAAAATATATATGACGAGTTAATAGCAAAGTAATGTACGGCTCGATTAATAATCAAACCGGATAATACTTGTCGTATATAGAATTAAAAAGTAGTTAAAAACCAAAAAAACACACTTCATATATCTATAATTATATGTGTTAGTAAAACTATATTTCATTTAGCAATTCATATCTTAAAAAAAGTATATAACCTAAAATTAAGTTCTTATATGATACAATTCTTTTGTTTTAGATATTTTATTTTTAAAATGAAAGAAGAATGTATTTATTAAAAATAAATAAACTTATTTGTGTATTTAGACTGATGTTAGTTTAGATAATACTGTTTAATTTTTTTATAATTATGTAACTGAAAAAATTTAATCGCAATATGCTGGCTAACATATTAATTTAGGATTGGTTTGCATTGTATATTTAATTTGATGTGTAGATTTGTTCGTTTACATTCGTTAACAAAATCGAAATAAAATTTTACGAAGTTCATTTATTTTTGGTGGTAAAGTACACAATGTTAAGTTTGACCTATAAGAAGTATGCACGGATAGTAATTATTAATGTTCCCACACATAGCGAATGAGACGATCATGCATACATATGCATGCCCCTCTACGGTAAACGTTTCAGCGTAGTTGGCTATATTTATGAAAAGTGAATAATTTGGGATTCTCCACTTTTGAAATGGAGTACATACCTCGTAAAAGGAATGTTTTCATAACCGTACCGACCACAATATCGGAAAGTTTAGTGGTATGAAATTTGATAGTTCAACAGTGGTTTTGTACCGTTTCAACTAGCTATAATAATAAAGAAAAATATATATGACAGTTAATAGCAAAGTAATGTACGGCTTGATTAATAATCAAACCGGATAATACTTGTCGTATATAGAATTAAAAAGTAGTTAAAAACCAAAAAAACACACTTCATATATCTATAATTATATGTGTGAGTAAAACTATATTTCATTTAGCAATTCATATCTTCAAAAAAGTATATAACCTAAAATTCAGTTCTTATATGATACAATTCTTTTTTTTAGATATTTTATTTTTTAAATGAAAGAAGAATGTATTTATTAAAAATAAATAAACTTATTTGTGTATTTAGACTGATGTTAGTTTAGATAATACTGTTTAATTTTTTTATAATTATGTAACTGAAAAAATTTAATCGCAATATGCTGGCTAACATATTAATTTAGGATTGGTTTGCATTGTATATTTAATTTGATGTGTAGATTTGTTCGTTTACATTCGTTAACAAAATCGAAATAAAATTTTACGAAGTTCATTTCTTTTTGGTGGTAAAGTACACAATGTTAAGGTTGACCTATAAGAAGTATGCACGGATAGTAATTATTAATGTTCCCACACATAGCGAATGAGACGATCATGCATACATATGCATGCCCCTCTACGGTAAACGTTTCAGCGTAGTTGGCTATATTTATGAAAAGTGAATAATTTGGGATTCTCCACTTTTGAAATGGAGTACATACCTCGTAAAAGGAATGTTTTCATAACCGTACCGACCACAATATCGGAAAGTTTAGTGGTATGAAATTTGATAGTTCAACCGTGGTTTTGTACCGTTTCAACTAGCTATAATAATAAAGAAAAATATATATGACGGTTAATAGCAAAGTAATGTACGGCTCGATTAATAATCAAACCGGATAATACTTGTCGTATATAGAATTAAAAAGTAGTTAAAAACCAAAAAAACACACTTCATATATCTATAATTATATGTGTGAGTAAAACTATATTTCATTTAGCAATTCATATCTTCAAAAAAGTATATAACCTAAAATTCAGTTCTGATATGATACAATTCTTTTTTCTTAGATATTTTATTTTTTAAATGAAAGAAGAATGTATTTATTAAAAATAAATAAACTTATTTGTGTATTTAGACTGATGTTAGTTTAGATAATACTGTTTAATTTTTTTATAATTATGTAACTGAAAAAATTTAATCGCAATATGCTAGCTAACATATTAATTTAGGATTGGTTTGCATTGTATATTTAATTTGATGTGTAGATTTGTTCGTTTACATTCGTTAACAAAATCGAAATAAAATTTTACGAAGTTCATTTCTTTTTGGTGGTAAAGTACACAATGTTAAGGTTGACCTATAAGAAGTATGCACGGATAGTAATTATTAATGTTCCCACACATAGCGAATGAGACGAGTCATGCATACATATGCATGCCCCTCTACGGTAAACGTTTCAGCGTAGTTGGCTATATTTATGAAAAGTGAATAATTTGGGATTCTCCACTTTTGAAATGGAGTACATACCTCGTAAAAGGAATGTTTTCATAACCGTACCGACCACAATATCGGAAAGTTTAGTGGTATGAAATTTGATAGTTCAACAGTGGTTTTGTACCGTTTCAACTAGCTATAATAATAAAGAAAAATATATATGACAGTTAATAGCAAAGTAATGTACGGCTTGATTAATAATCAAACCGGATAATACTTGTCGTATATAGAATTAAAAAGTAGTTAAAAACCAAAAAAACACACTTCATATATCTATAATTATATGTGTGAGTAAAACTATATTTCATTTAGCAATTCATATCTTCAAAAAAGTATATAACCTAAAATTCAAGTTCTTATATGATACAATTCTTTTTTTTTAGATATTTTATTTTTTAAATGAAAGAAGAATGTATTTATTAAAAATAAATAAACTTATTTGTGTATTTAGACTGATGTTAGTTTAGATAATACTGTTTAATTTTTTTATAATTATGTAACTGAAAAAATTTAATCGCAATATGCGGGCTAACATATTAATTTAGGATTGGTTTGCATTGTATATTTAATTTGATGTGTAGATTTGTTCGTTTACATTCGTTAACAAAATCGAAATAAAATTTTACGAAGTTCATTTATTTTTGGTGGTAAAGTACACAATGTTAAGGTTGACCTATAAGAAGTATGCACGGATAGTAATTATTAATGTTCCCACACATAGCGAATGAGACAGTCATGCATACATATGCATGCCCCTCTACGGTAAACGTTTCGGCGTAGTTGGCTATATTTATGAAAAGTGAATAATTTGGGATTCTCCACTTTTGAAATGGAGTACATACCTCGTAAAAGGAATGTTTTCATAACCGTACCGACCACAATATCGGAAAGTTTAGTGGTATGAAATTTGATGGTTCAACCGTGGTTTTGTACCGTTTCAACTAGCTATAATAATAAAGAAAAATATATATGACAGTTAATAGCAAAGTAATGTACGGCTCGATTAATAATCAAACCGGATAATACTTGTCGTATATAGAATTAAAAAGTAGTTAAAAACCAAAAAAACACACTTCATATATCTATAATTATATGTGTTAGTAAAACTATATTTCATTTAGCAATTCATATCTTCAAAAAAGTATATAACCTAAAATTCAGTTCTGATATGATACAATTCTTTTTTTTAGATATTTTATTTTTAAAATGAAAGAAGAATGTATTTATTAAAAATAAATAAACTTATTTGTGTATTTAGACTGATGTTAGTTTAGATAATACTTGTTTAATTTTTTTATAATTATGTAACTGAAAAAATTTAATCGCAATATGCGAGGCTAACTTATTAATTTAGGATTTGTTTGCATTGTATATTTAATTTGATGTCTAGATTTGTTCGTTTACATTCGTCAACAAAATCGAAATAAAATTTTACGAAGTTCATTTATTTTTGGTGGTAAAGTACACAATGTTAAGGTTGACCTATAAGAAGTATGCACGGATAGTAATTATTAATGTTCCCACACATATCGAATGAGACAGTCATGCATACATATGCATGCCCCTCTACGGTAAACGTTTCGGCGTAGTTGGCTATATTTATGAAAAGTGAATAATTTGGGATTCTCCACTTTTGAAATGGAGTACATACCTCGTAAAAGGAATGTTTTCATAACCGTACCGACCACAATATCGGAAAGTTTAGTGGTATGAAATTTGATGGTTCAACCGTGGTTTTGTACCGTTTCAACTAGCTATAATAATAAAGAAAAATATATATGACAGTTAATAGCAAAGTAATGTACGGCTCGATTAATAATCAAACCGGATAATACTTGTCGTATATAGAATTAAAAAGTAGTTAAAAACCAAAAAAACACACTTCATATATCTATAATTATATGTGTTAGTAAAACTATATTTCATTTAGCAATTCATATCTTCAAAAAAGTATATAACCTAAAATTAAGTTCTTATATGATACAATTCTTTTTTTTAGATATTTTATTTTTTAAATGAAAGAAGAATGTATTTATTAAAAATAAATAAACTTATTTGTGTATTTAGACTGATGTTAGTTTAGATAATACTGTTTAATTTTTTTATAATTATGTAACTGAAAAAATTTAATCGCAATATGCAGGCTAACATATTAATTTAGGATTGGTTTGCATTGTATATTTAATTTGATGTGTAGATTTGTTCGTTTACATTCGTTAACAAAATCGAAATAAAATTTTACGAAGTTCATTTATTTTTGGTGGTAAAGTACACAATGTTAAGGTTGACCTATAAGAAGTATGCACGGATAGTAATTATTAATGTTCCCACACATAGCGAATGAGACGAGTCATGCATACATATGCATGCCCCTCTACGGTAAACGTTTCGGCGTAGTTGGCTATATTTATGAAAAGTGAATAATTTGGGATTCTCCACTTTTGAAATGGAGTACATACCTCGTAAAAGGAATGTTTTCATAACCGTACCGACCACAATATCGGAAAGTTTAGTGGTATGAAATTTGATGGTTCAACCGTGGTTTTGTACCGTTTCAACTAGCTATAATAATAAAGAAAAATATATATGACGTTTAATAGCAAAGTAATGTACGGCTCGATTAATAATCAAACCGGATAATACTTGTCGTATATAGAATTAAAAAGTAGTTAAAAACCAAAAAAACACACTTCATATATCTATAATTATATGTGTTAGTAAAACTATATTTCATTTAGCAATTCATATCTTCAAAAAAGTATATAACCTAAAATTCAGTTCTTATATGATACAATTCTTTTTTTTAGATATTTTATTTTTAAAATGAAAGAAGAATGTATTTATTAAAAATAAATAAACTTATTTGTGTATTTAGACTGATGTTAGTTTAGATAATACTTGTTTAATTTTTTTATAATTATGTAACTGAAAAAATTTAATCGCAATATGCAGGCTAACATATTAATTTAGGATTGGTTTGCATTGTATATTTAATTTGATGTGTAGATTTGTTCGTTTACATTCGTTAACAAAATCGAAATAAAATTTTACGAAGTTCATTTATTTTTGGTGGTAAAGTACAAAATGTTAAGGTTGACCTATAAGAAGTATGCACGGATAGTAATTATTAATGTTCCCACACATAGCGAATGAGACGAGTCATGCATACATATGCATGCCCCTCTACGGTAAACGTTTCGGCGTAGTTGGCTATATTTATGAAAAGTGAATAATTTGGGATTCTCCACTTTTGAAATGGAGTACATACCTCGTAAAAGGAATGTTTTCATAACCGTACCGACCACAATATCGGAAAGTTTAGTGGTATGAAATTTGATGGTTCAACCGTGGTTTTGTACCGTTTCAACTAGCTATAATAATAAAGAAAAATATATATGACGAGTTAATAGCAAAGTAATGTACTGCTCGATTAATAATCAAACCGGATAATACTTGTCGTATATAGAATTAAAAAGTAGTTAAAAACCAAAAAAACACACTTCATATATCTATAATTATATGTGTTAGTAAAACTATATTTCATTTAGCAATTCATATCTTCAAAAAAGTATATAACCTAAAATTCAGTTCTGATATGATACAATTCTTTTTTTTTAGATATTTTATTTTTAAAATGAAAGAAGAATGTATTTATTAAAAATAAATAAACTTATTTGTGTATTTAGACTGATGTTAGTTTAGATAATACTGTTTTAATTTTTTTATAATTATGTAACTGAAAAAATTTAATCGCAATATGCGGCTAACATATTAATTTAGGATTGGATTGCATTGTATATTTAATTTGATGTGTAGATTTGTTCTTTGAGATTCGTCAACAAAATCGAAATAAAATTATACGAAGTTCATTTATTTTTGGTGGTAAAGTACACAATGTTAAGGTTGACCTATAATAAGTATGCACGGATAGTAATTATTAATGTTCCCACACATAGCGAATGAGACGAGTCATGCATACATATGCATGCCCCTCTACGGTAAACGTTTCGGCGTAGTTGGCTATATTTATGAAAAGTGAATAATTTGGGATTCTCCACTTTTGAAATGGAGTACATACCTCGTAAAAGGAATGTTTTCATAACCGTACCGACCACAATATCGGAAAGTTTAGTGGTATGAAATTTGATGGTTCAACCGTGGTTTTGTACCGTTTCAACTAGCTATAATAATAAAGAAAAATATATATGACGTTTAATAGCAAAGTAATGTACGGCTCGATTAATAATCAAACCGGATAATACTTGTCGTATATAGAATTAAAAAGTAGTTAAAAACCAAAAAAACACACTTCATATATCTATAATTATATGTGTTAGTAAAACTATATTTCATTTAGCAATTCATATCTTCAAAAAAGTATATAACCTAAAATTCAGTTCTTATATGATACAATTCTTTTTTTTAGATATTTTATTTTTAAAATGAAAGAAGAATGTATTTATTAAAAATAAATAAACTTATTTGTGTATTTAGACTGATGTTAGTTTAGATAATACTTGTTTAATTTTTTTATAATTATGTAACTGAAAAAATTTAATCGCAATATGCGGCTAACATATTAATTTAGGATTGGTTTGCATTGTATATTTAATTTGATGTCTAGATTTGTTCGTTGACATTCGTCAACAAAATCGAAATAAAATTTTACGAAGTTCATTTATTTTTGGTGGTAAAGTACACAATGTTAAGGTTGACCTATAAGAAGTATGCACGGATAGTAATTATTAATGTTCCCACACATATCGAATGAGACGAGTCATGCATACATATGCATGCCCCTCTACGGTAAACGTTTCGGCGTAGTTGGCTATATTTATGAAAAGTGAATAATTTGGGATTCTCCACTTTTGAAATGGAGTACATACCTCGTAAAAGGAATGTTTTCATAACCGTACCGACCACAATATCGGAAAGTTTAGTGGTATGAAATTTGATGGTTCAACCGTGGTTTTGTACCGTTTCAACTAGCTATAATAATAAAGAAAAATATATATGACGAGTTAATAGCAAAGTAATGTACGGCTCGATTAATAATCAAACCGGATAATACTTGTCGTATATAGAATTAAAAAGTAGTTAAAAACCAAAAAAACACACTTCATATATCTATAATTATATGTGTTAGTAAAACTATATTTCATTTAGCAATTCATATCTTCAAAAAAGTATATAACCTAAAATTCAGTTCTTATATGATACAATTCTTTTTTTTAGATATTTTATTTTTTAAATGAAAGAAGAATGTATTTATTAAAAATAAATAAAATTATTTGTGTATTTAGACTGATGTTAGTTTAGATAATATTGTTTAATTTTTTTATAATTATGTAACTGAAAAAATTTAATCGCAATATGCGAAGCTAACATATTAATTTAGGATTGGTTTGCATTGTATATTTAATTTGATGTGTAGATTTGTTCGTTTACATTCGTTAACAAAATCGAAATAAAATTTTACGAAGTTCATTTATTTTTGGTGGTAAAGTACACAATGTTAAGGTTGACCTATAAGAAGTATGCACGGATAGTAATTATTAATGTTCCCACACATAGCGAATGAGACAGTCATGCATACATATGCATGCCCCTCTACGGTAAACGTTTCGGCGTAGTTGGCTATATTTATGAAAAGTGAATAATTTGGGATTCTCCACTTTTGAAATGGAGTACATACCTCGTAAAAGGAATGTTTTCATAACCGTACCGACCACAATATCGGAAAGTTTAGTGGTATGAAATTTGATGGTTCAACCGTGGTTTTGTACCGTTTCAACTAGCTATAATAATAAAGAAAAATATATATGACGTTTAATAGCAAAGTAATGTACGGCTCGATTAATAATCAAACCGGATAATACTTGTCGTATATAGAATTAAAAAGTAGTTAAAAACCAAAAAAACACACTTCATATATCTATAATTATATGTGTTAGTAAAACTATATTTCATTTAGCAATTCATATCTTCAAAAAAGTATATAACCTAAAATTCAGTTCTTATATGATACAATTCTTTTTTTTTAGATATTTTATTTTTTAAATGAAAGAAGAATGTATTTATTAAAAATAAATAAACTTATTTGTGTATTTAGACTGATGTTAGTTTAGAAAATACTTGTTTAATTTTTTTATAATTATGTAACTGAAAAAATTTAATCGCAATATGCTTGGCTAACATATTAATTTAGGATTGGTTTGCATTGTATATTTAATTTGATGTGTAGATTTGTTCGTTTACATTCGTTAACAAAATCGAAATAAAATTTTACGAAGTTCATTTATTTTTGGTGGTAAAGTACAAAATGTTAAGGTTGACCTATAAGAAGTATGCACGGATAGTAATTATTAATGTTCCCACACATAGCGAATGAGACGAGTCATGCATACATATGCATGCCCTTCTATGGTAAACGTTTCAGCATAGTTGGCTATATTTATGAAAAGTGAATAATTTGGGATTCTCCACTTTTGAAATGGAGTACATACCTCGTAAAAGGAATGTTTTCATAACCGTACCGACCACAATATCGGAAAGTTTAGTGGTATGAAATTTGATGGTTCAACCGTGGTTTTGTACCGTTTCAACTAGCTATAATAATAAAGAAAAATATATATGACAGTTAATAGCAAAGTAATGTACGGCTCGATTAATAATCAAACCGGATAATACTTGTCGTATATAGAATTAAAAAGTAGTTAAAAACCAAAAAAACACACTTCATATATCTATAATTATATGTGTTAGTAAAACTATATTTCATTTAGCAATTCATATCTTCAAAAAAGTATATAACCTAAAATTCAGTTCGTATATGTTACAATTCTTTTTTTTAGATATTTTATTTTTTAAATGAAAGAAGAATGTATTTATTAAAAATAAATAAACTTATTTGTGTATTTAGACTGATGTTAGTTTAGATAATATTGTTTAATTTTTTTATAATTATGTAACTGAAAAAATTTAATCGCAATATGCTGGCTAACATATTAATTTAGGATTGGTTTGCATTGTATATTTAATTTGATGTGTAGATTTGTTCGTTTACATTCGTTAACAAAATCGAAATAAAATTTTACGAAGTTCATTTCTTTTTGGTGGTAAAGTACACAATGTTAAGGTTGACCTATAAGAAGTATGCACGGATAGTAATTATTAATGTTCCCACACATAGCGAATGAGACGTCATGCATACATATGCATGCCCCTCTACGGTAAACGTTTCGGCGTAGTTGGCTATATTTATGAAAAGTGAATAATTTGGGATTCTCCACTTTTGAAATGGAGTACATACCTCGTAAAAGGAATGTTTTCATAACCGTACCGACCACAATATCGGAAAGTTTAGTGGTATGAAATTTGATGGTTCAACCGTGGTTTTGTACCGTTTCAACTAGCTATAATAATAAAGAAAAAATATATATGACGGTTAATAGCAAAGTAATGTACGGCTCGATTAATAATCAAACCGGATAATACTTGTCGTATATAGAATTAAAAAGTAGTTAAAAACCAAAAAAACACACTTCATATATCTATAATTATATGTGTTAGTAAAACTATATTTCATTTAGCAATTCATATCTTCAAAAAGTATATAACCTAAAATTCAGTTCTCATATGTTACAATTCTTTTTTTTAGATATTTTATTTTTTAAATGAAAGAAGAATGTATTTATTAAAAATAAATAAACTTATTTGTGTATTTAGACCGATGTTAGTTTAGATAATACTTTTTAATTTTTTTATAATTATGTAACTGAAAAAATTTAATCGCAATATGCTGGCTAACATATTAATTTAGGATTGGTTTGCATTGTATATTTAATTTGATGTCTAGATTTGTTCGTTTACATTCGTTAACAAAATCGAAATAAAATTTTACGAAGTTCATTTATTTTTGGTGGTAAAGTACACAATGTTAAGGTTGACCTATAAGAAGTATGCACGGATAGTAATTATTAATGTTCCCACACATAGCGAATGAGACAAGTCATGCATACATATGCATGCCCCTCTACGGTAAACGTTTCGGCGTAGTTGGCTATATTTATGAAAAGTGAATAATTTGGGATTCTCCACTTTTGAAATGGAGTACATACCTCGTAAAAGGAATGTTTTCATAACCGTACCGACCACAATATCGGAAAGTTTAGTGGTATGAAATTTGATGGTTCAACCGTGGTTTTGTACCGTTTCAACTAGCTATAATAATAAAGAAAAATATATATGACGATTAATAGCAAAGTAATGTACGGCTCGATTAATAATCAAACTGGATAATACTTGTCGTATATAGAATTAAAAAGTAGTTAAAAACCAAAAAAACACACTTCATATATCTATAATTATATGTGTTAGTAAAACTATATTTCATTTAGCAATTCATATCTTCAAAAAAGTATATAACCTAAAATTCAGTTCTGATATGATACAATTCTTTTTTCTTAAATATTTTATTTTTAAATGAAAGAAGAATGTATTTATTAAAAATAAATAAACTTATTTGTGTATTTAGACTGATGTTAGTTTAGATAATATTGTTTAATTTTTTTATAATTATGTAACTGAAAAAATTTAATCGCAATATGCAGGCTAACATATTAATTTAGGATTGGTTTGCATTGTATATTTAATTTGATGTCTAGATTTGTTCGTTTAGATTCGTCAACAAAATCGAAATAAAATTTTACGAAGTTCATTTATTTTTGGTGGTAAAGTACACAATGTTAAGGTTGACCTATAAGAAGTATGCACGGATAGTAATTATTAATGTTCCCACACA